>JAGFPH010001998.1:184741-219998 GCA_018207615.1 Philaenus spumarius
AGTAGCTTTCCTGATTAGTGTAGATAGAGCAATCAACACTGACAGCTTTAGTTGGTCCATGTTATGCAATGGTAGACATAAATAACATAAAGCTAGTTTTGAGATATAAACACTTTTGCAACTGACTTTAAAAAAAATATTGTCCAAATTTATTGAGTTTGATACGTTCCATTAAAACGTGTTGAAGCTTCACTTCTGCACCATTTTATGAGAGAATTTGCAAACCATTGATTTTGCATTAAATAAAATGTCAAATATTTGTTTTATTAGA
Source organism: Philaenus spumarius (assembly GCA_018207615.1). Taxonomy (NCBI): domain Eukaryota; kingdom Metazoa; phylum Arthropoda; class Insecta; order Hemiptera; family Aphrophoridae; genus Philaenus; species Philaenus spumarius. The sequence goes on from JAGFPH010001998.1 coordinate 185,013, forward strand.
CTATGCGTGTTATTGAAAAAGTAAATAGTAGACCAACAGTCAAAATGATGCATGATCTTCTATTGATGAAAACATTAACCTACATTGGTTTCCAGGGAATGTAAAGTAAGGAAATATAATTACAAGTTCTGTATTCAAAATTGTTTAAATAATAATATTTTCGTTTGAACACAAAATTACATCTAGTTACAGTTATCCAACCTTTTATAAACTTCAATTTCTTGCCTGTTTCTAGCTCAGAATCTACCTCTACTCCCTATTGTCATCTTCAATAACCTCTGATCCAGTAAAGAGGAAAACAGTCTTTTGGGATGAGTGTAAATATGGATTTCAGGTCATCTAGCTTTCCTTTGCTAATAAGTTTTCCATAAGGCCATAAAACGTTTAAAATCAGACCAAATTTTTTTTGAACAAAGTAAATAAATCAATACCATTGTTTGTACGTCCTTTCTTCTTCAATAAATGTATTTCATTGTAGGTCGTGTCTTGCAAATCTGTTTTTATAAAAACAGTCATTTGGTCTGACTTTCATGCTTTGAATTCTTTGAATTTATGTGTTGAATGTTTTTTGTGTGGTTTAATGATTTTAACATAAATGAAGGGAAATGTCCGAAAAATCACTAATAAAGAATACAAAAATAGGAAAAATGAAAAATATTAATACAAATTATGTTAATTAAAATAATTATTACATCTAAATGTAATTCATTACTGAGTAAATAATAACTTCATCTACGAACTAACATATATGAAAAACACTACATAATAATGTAAATTGTATTATTAATCAAACTGTTCAACGTGCTGTGATGACAGCGCTTGAATTTATTTCAAGTATAAATACATTGAGTTTAATAATTTATTCACATTATGTTGTAATAACATAAATACATTCAGCCATTACAGTCTATAATTAACAAGTGAATCATTTATATGTTTTTAACAACACAATTTGAATGTTTATAACAGTTGTATTAGAAAAACAAAGGTGTTATGTTATTTTAAGTGAATGGCGTGTACTGTAAAATAAAGACAATTGAAATGATCGTGTTTAGAATTTGCAAAAATGAAAATGACTTAATATGTTTTGGATGAAAGGGTGGGTGAATTTCGAGAACACATCTAATATCCTGATGCTGTATGCTTTCCGATCAGTAGATTGTAGGCCGTTATAATCTATGTGCAACTTCTACAAAGTGGTCGTAGAGATTTCAGAAGTTTGTAATCCTAGTGTTTGGGGCGTGTTTAAACCACTGCCATTTCACGCAGAGCTTAACACTCTGGGAAATTTGACCATCAACGTCTTAAGCCTAGAATCAGTGCAAAAGCGGGAAAATAGTATAGTGCAAGGGATCAACGTAAACTCGTGATAGTATTTAAACTGTACGCTGTTCTTTGATTTAAAACCAAATGCATCAAGTTCAGATCCGCTCGTTGTGAGTAGACTCCATGCAGGGGTTTTGGCGTCTCTCGCAGTACTCAATCAACACTTTATACATACGACTCTCATACACATACATTAGGATCTATATTTATATTTTCACCTTCTTTAGGATTTTTGACTGTGCAGAACCGTATCTCATTGAAGATTTTGACCAGAATATAGCGGAACAACCTTTGTCCTGTGAACCTGATGTGAGCCTAGAGGAATGCACGCACGGTCTGTGTTTTAGTACCAGCTACTTCGAACCTTCGTCAAGGTTCGCGGTGTCAAAGAAAATCCGATTCTTCTTCACAGTAGTGTCGGGTTATAGACTGATGAACATCTAGTAGGGCAAAAGATATTGCTCTGGGCTTGACGTTTGAGATAAATAAATGGGCTTGACCTACTCATAAATAATTCGATCACGTAGCTGAACAGTTGACGTAAGTTGAGTGAAGTTCCAAAATTACTATTCTGTTTTACAGTTTCAACCAACTATTTGTGAAGTTTGTCTACTCATGAATTCGCTAAATAGCTGCCTGAGTGTGCGAAATACATTAATATAATATGTTTGCACCTCACCCTCCAGCACAGGGTCACTCGCTGCTTCGTTCCGCTCGCAGAGAAAACCTCACTTTACGAGCTGCACCTTCACCTTACAGCCTCCAGCACAGGGTTACTCGCTGCTTCGTTCCGCTCGCAGAGAAAACCCCACTTTACGAGCTGCACCTTCACCTTACAGCCTTCACCTTCACCTTACAGCCTTCGCCTTACCTTACAGCCTTCGCCTTACCTTACAGCCTTCACCTTACCTTACAGCCTCAGACACGTGATCCTGGTAATTTTATGTTGTGGTCGATTTTTGGGGAACCTGATGTTCTACATTTAAAAAAACCGAAATGGACAGAATAATGTCCTATATTTTTTGTAGATAAAATCCTAAAGATTTTTTCATTGCAGTACATTTATTTTCTTCTGTTAAGGAACTATTTATTTTTAAGAATACTATGTTTTAAATATTTGTAATTTTGCATTGAGGTAATGTGGAAGAGAGGACTAAATAGTCCTAACCTCGCCCCATAAAGTAAAATCAATATTAAAAATTTCAAGAAAATTTTAGTTCCGGAAAAACTTGTTTACTTCCATTTGTTGCATTTTTTTTATAACGATTTTTCCCGGGCGACTTGTGTGTCGTTAAATGTTGCCGTTAGAGTGGGACATATATATTTACATATATTTATTCATTTTTAATGACACCCCAAAACGTGTTCTGGGAACCATGATTGGTGCTCATTGACCACTCCCGACCTTACAATAAGAGTATTGCAATAGCTAGCTCATATTTCCTATGGAAATTCGCTGAAAAGTAGTTTCTGCCTCATTAGCATTCATATTTGGCATCCTAATATTCTGGTATGTACGCAGGCTTTCGGCTAGAGTTAGGCGTTAAGTATATCGCAATAAACCAGAGGTTTGCGGAAAAAGTGCATCCAAGGATCTTAAAAATGATAGATGCAAGAAAACCGCTAAATTTTGATCGCGATCGTCCTGCTTGATCTTTTTAGTACAGTAGATATTATCTACCATTTTGATCTTAAACATTTTTTTTTATCACTTACTGGTTTCAAACTATAGGTCTGAGAGAGAGAGCGCGCGCTTCCGCATGTACGCTTACGCTGTAATAATAGATTAAGGTATATGCATTTGGGAGTATCATCATCTACCTTAATGAGTTGTAGGTTAAGGTCCAAACATTAAAATATAAAATATTTATTCATTAATACATTTAAATTTGTAAGCCGTACTTTTTGAAAACCAGATCTTACTAGAAAACAATACATTTTTAAGAGAATGTGTACATTTTGACAGAGCTGCGTTTTTACATAATTATGAGTGTAAATACAGTTCTAAATTGTTAAATGCAAGCGCAACTCCTAATGTAAAATGTAAGCGCTCTGTCGATAGCACAACTCGGTGAAGCTCAGCGGTGCCTGATCGAAAACAAGCTTTTAATTTACTTAATTATACTTTAACTCACATAATAATTTAAGTTTCTGTTTATGTGCTTTCATTTGCTTCTGTTAAAAAAACCGTCAAGCTTATAAATTTAGTGTAGCTCCGTTTTGTTACGCAATGTAGATATTTCTCATTATATGCAATACTGTTTCACTAATAATTAAGCTTAATATTCTGTCCTCTCTATTCAATCCTCTGTTCTATCTTTTTATTCAAATGAGATTACTATATAACCTCATGCTCTTCGTCATCCCCCACAATCATTTACATCACTCTCGTCATCTATTATAACTATAACTTCATCCTCTTCCAGTTTGATTAACCCCCACCACTCATCTTCTTGTACTATTTCTTTAAATAATTCTCCTCCTCCTTCCACCAGTTATGTACAATTAATATGCTCTTCTCCGTTATGTAATGAGAGCCAATACATAACTCTTTTAATAATCACCATGAAAAGTTAGGTAAAGTAATCAGTTATGTATTTATTATCATTTCATTTGTTATCACGCAATTGTTCTACATAAAATAATAAATGCATTTCAGAATACTAAATACAGTTACAACCTCCAAATCTAATCAAACTTTATGTTATCACAAATTGAACGATACAAAAAATTCTCTTGTTTAAATAAACGCTGAAAACAGACGCTTAAACTATCACCAAAACTATTCTGCCCAGCTTGCGTGAATCATTACACTGAGTTGGACCTAATTTGTATTAGAAATTGAGCTATTTAAATTTTTTATAAAATATTTGCACTCTTGTTATTGCGTTCCTTTGAAGAGAAATTTATATTATAGAGTTGTTTGTTTTGCCATTTATGCCAGGTGGCGGCTATTAACGTTACCGAATTTAGCAGAAATGAAGGAGCCAGATAACTTTTACGATAACTGAAGGTCTTTACGATAACTTTTTTTACCTTGTAAATTAGGAAATAAATTTAGAAATCTATTCTTATAATATTACTTGAGGACACTGTCCCAACTCTGCCTTCCGCATTGGACACTGCTTTGCTTCCTGTAAACGGTGTATCGACAAAAATATGATAATAAGCCGTATTCGCTGACAGCTCTCTAAAAAATTAACCAAGTTTTATTAATTTGGTAAAGAAATTACAAACTTTTTTTCGGGGTTTTAGAGGTTGAAATAGAAAATGTTTACTTTTGAAAGTTTTTTTAGTTACATCTAATACCAGCTTAACAGGCATGGTAAATTGAATGCCCAATTGACTTTTGGCGGGGCATTTTGGTATGAACACAAAGCTATTTATGAAATGGAAGATGTAAATTTTGATTGTGTGTTTCTTTGTGCGGATGTTTGAGGTAATTAAGAAATTACTTAACTGCCACTGTAGTCGCGAGCACGGAATAAGGCGGTTGAGAATTTTTACGAAAGCGAGGAGTGGTCGAGAATTGCTCACTCTGCGGCAAAGATCTGGCAACACTGTCTAAGCGCCACCCCGCCACTGTTCATTCATCTACGTTTCTTAGTTTTCACGATCGGACAATAGCGCACAAATTCTCACCAGCCTCATTCTATGCTCGCGATTATAGTTGATATTTTAATCTCTTCTGAGTGATCTTTTAGCTAGGTGTAGTTGCTATTGTAATTAATAACATAAACGAAGAATTTTAAACGATGGTTGCAATTGTGACGGCGTAATGTAATGTAGTATGTTCCTCAATAACTGAAAGAATGTTAATTAAATATTACACTGATTTATGAGATGACATTGCATTAATTGTATTATAACCTAGAAAATTAATTAATTAAATTCAATAGAGGAAGCTTAAAAATGTAGATAGTTGGATTATAAAATCTTGAAAAGGGAATTGGGTAAATTCTAAGGCGGATGATCCTGAGATAGAAATACTCAATGAAGTACCCACATTTTCAAAGGAAATATTCATTTCTCAAGAGACTCTTTACAAATGATTAAAGTAAATGAAATGCAGGAAATTATTGCTGGTTTATATAAACATGTAAAACATTCTAGGTTAGCTAAAATATGTGCTGTCTTAAATTATTTATTCTACTACTGTTGTAAAAGAAAAGCAATATTTTTTTCTTAATTAAAATATCTGCTGCAAATGCAAAATTGTTAGTGAAAGAGCTCAAAAATATGTATTTTACCCACATACAGGATTCGACACGGTAGTCACTTGGTTTTCAAATAAGATGTCAGTTTTGCTTAAAAAGATTTGTAAGTGTAACAAACCATAGAGTCTTATGTATGAGGGACTTAGAAATGTATTGTTCTGTATGCTGGTATTATAGTTGTTGTAATTGCAATAAAACTTTTACAATCATTAAAATAAAAAACATATAATAATTCAATATTAATTTCACTTTGTAATTAATAAAAGCACGTGTATTTTCACTGTTTTCCCGTGAGCCGTGAGGTCACCCTCCACTTGCTGCATCAACTGTGAATTGGCATTTTTCGCTGTTCCATTCCGCGTAAATATCAATTTTGCCCGACGGTCTCCCTGCTCTCTCACGTTTCCTGATTACTTCTTGTAAGGCTGTAGATGTCCTTCAGGTAAACCATATGGTATTAAATAAACAAATCTATAACAAATAAGAAGAAGCGCCTGCAAAAAATAATCTTTTTAAAATCTGATGTAGCAAATTCAAGTAACTATGTATTGATTTATGCCAGGCTATTGACAAAGCGAATATTTACATCCATAAAATAAATAATGCCGCCCTTTAATAAATTTTGTTTATTTTCAGGCTTTTTTTAAGTTGAGATTTTGAATTTTTTAAATAAATATTTTTGTGTTTTTATTACATCCTTATATATATATTACTAGTTGGCCCGATCCGGCTTAGCACGGATAGACAAATTAAAGTTAAATGTATTTTAACCAAAAAAATATATCAATTAATATATTATGTACTATGTATTTCTTATGGGGAGTTTTAGTAACTTTGACCCCTCCCAAACCCCTCCTAAAAATTCGATTTTTTTTTTAAATCTTTCTTAGCGAGCACCCAGGGCCCTAGAGGAAGCTACATACCGAATTTCATTCTAATCGGTTCGATGGTTTTTGAGATTTCGTGATGAGTCAGTGAGTAGTATTTGGATTTTATATATTATATATATATTTCTCAATGGTGTTTTTTTGTGGAAATGCCATATCTATCTTAATTCTTCATCAAAATTAATGATTCAAACATAATTATAAAGCTTATGTTCCCCTTTATTGACGGAAAATAGAAAAAACAGCTTGAAATTAATGTTTTCGTTACAAAAATTTATTAAAAAACTTCCATATGAAAGTTCATATAGTTCCTAAAGAAAGGTGCCATCTATTAAAAATCTGTTTAACATGAAAGCTGTTTATATTCTAGATATATGCAAGTGTAATCTATCACGTAAATCAATCTAATTTAATAAACGTAAAGTGTTATAAATCTTTATCAACTGTTGTTTATAAATCTACGTAAATAAATAAACGTAACTAACTAAAATTAAATCAGCGTATTAAATCAGGTAAGTACTTCTAACTTCAGCTAGTATTTATGTGAAAACTAAACACATATTTTGAATTTTTTATCTCTTAAAGTCCCATCCTAGTCAATAGTATTTCCACTTTAAGAATTTAATTTAGAATTTGGTTTGATAATCACAAAACATACTTCACAAGAAATACAATGTTTACCTTTTTGCAAACTGCAAGAGCCTTAATTGAAGTTCTACGAACTGGAACTGAATTTTGACTTATAAACATTAAAATATTTTATTTGTCTCTTGTGTTGTATATAATTGTTCTAACAACGATTTTGATATAGTTTATCCACTATTACACTATTAAAACTGTTTGTTTTGTCTTTTCCACTCTTATATAACATACATTTGTATACGTTATTCTCCGCCGTACAGATCTTTCACTAAAACACTGAACATCAGTGATTAAACTCATATGTTAGTCCAACCGCTAGTAAATTGAGAAATAATGGTTTTTATAACACATTTCTGCATTTTTAATTTTTTTATATTTTAAAACATTCTTCAACTTGGTCAATCGGTTCTTAGTAATAAAAAAATGTACTTAAATTTATACTTACATTACTTATATTAACATGAAATACAATTGCATACAAGGATAATGACTAGGTTCCTTCCTTCCCATTTAGGTTATGAATAAAATTTGTTGTTATTATTTGTTTTTGTTTTCGAAAAAGGTAAGTTTAAAATTAAGTTTTATTTAATTTAGTTGCAGTTATTTATAATATGTGCTTTTATAATTATTTCTTTATTCTAAAATTTCGAAATTATTTACAATTCTAAAGCCGATTTTGAGGTTATTATTTTTAGGCTTCTTTATAAATCTTAATTTTCACTGTTCTTACAACCACAAATCCTTTACCTTGTTTAATTTACAGTATATCAATTCCTGAAAATGTTACAATATATATACACACATACATATATATAAATAAATACATGACATTATTTACATTGACTTGTTTGCTTGATAAGATTCCGAGTGGCAGTGAAACAAATTACAAATCTATAAACTTAAAACTTATTTATTTCATAAATCGAGGAAGTGAACCTAATTGCCATTTCTATAACAATAACTTGTAAATTTTTGTAATAATTATTATGAAGTTGTATTTTCTTGCAGTTTCAATCACATGAAAGGTACATCACTGTTGGACATAGCAGCTGTTATGATGTCTGTGTTTATTAAAAGGCTGTCGTCAACTGGTTCTGTTGTAAGGATTTGATGATATGTCGAGAATAGAAGTAGTAGGACTAGATGTCGTAGTTGACGGAGGTAGCGCAATATTTATCAACCGGAAATCTATTATAGTATTCTTTGAATTTCAAAGTTTGCTCTCACCCTTTCATCAGTTGGTAGTTAACTTAGCTAAATGGCAATATGTTTACCCATTGTTTCGCATTCGTCTTCCGAGACTACTGAGGGGGTTGCTGTTGTATATGTTTCCAGTTTTTCATTTAAAGCCTTCAGCTCTCGGACAGCATCGCTTATTAGATCAAGCCTTCTTGTTTGCCCTTTATTTCTTACACGTGGAATCTGCTGAAACGTCAGGTCACATGTAGGAATACTCGCGGAATATTTTCATTTAAATCATCATGAACAACTTCTTCTGTACTTGATTTCATTTAAGTGCTTGGTTCATCTTGTTCATCCCTTTGGGTTCCTAACTCCTGAAAATAACAATCAAATATATAGCCAGATAATTATTTATGCTAACTTATTTTTTGTTATTACGTAACTCGGCTTCATTTTCAACACGGTCGCGTTCGTGGTTGGTACAAATACTTCTGAAAAGAATATACTAAGCTTACCTCTTATACAGGCTGTAAAAAAGGTCGGAAAACTTGCTCAATAGCGTTCTTATAACGAACAAATTTGAAGAAAAAAAAAATTAATTGTGTCTTCAGCTAATGCAACGTCGTTAAAATATTAAAAATCTCATAAACATCATTTTCTAAATTTTTTATATTTTAAACACTATAGTGTGGAATGGCTGCGCTAATGATATAAAAATAACAATTAATTAATTGAAAACAATTTTTTTTTTATAGTATCACTTAGAAACACGTAAACAAACACAAGAATACATATAGGCATATATTTAGAGGAATTTAAATATATGGTATTTTTCAGGTGCCAGATAAAACAATGGGAAGAAATACAAGTTGGGTTTAATGACAGGTGGAACTTCCGTGGATGCTGCGGAGCGATTGATGGCAAACACATAGTAATTAAAGCACCACCCAGTGCTTGGGTGCGAATATTACAATTTTAAAGGCACACACAGTATTGTACTTCTTGGTACAAGTGTAGTCGACCATGACCATCGCTTTACATATATTGATGTTGAAGCCTATGGACGCAATGCTGACGGTGGCGTCTTTCAATCCTCTGACTTGTATCCCTTATTGGAAAATGATTCATTACTCCCAAAAGGAGGGGTTCTTCTAGTGGATGATGCCTTCCTCTTAAAAACCTACCTGATGAAATCATATTCAAACCCTAATTTGACTAAGGAGGAAAGAGTTTACAAGTACAGAATAAGTAGAGCAAGGAGAATAGTTGAAAATTGATTTGGTATACTGGCCAGCCGCTTTCGTGTTTTCAACCTGTGTCAATAAAAGTGGAAACAACTATCAAAATGGTAAAAAGTGCATGTTCTATCCATAACTGGTTACATAAACACCTATCTACTACTTACACACCACCCGGTAGTTTAGCTTACGAGGATATTGTAAACGCTACGGTATTACAGGGACAGTGGAGATCTGAAATATCTGAGCTACCAAGTATTCATCGTACACGTCAGCACAACAGGCCTCTGAAGATTGCCCAACAATTGAGAGAGAGATACAAGGAATATATCTCTGGAGAGTGGTCAGTTGAGTGGCAAGACAGAATGATTCAGCAAACAGTTCTGACAAATGTGTTCAACATTATGTAGAAATAAATTAGAACATAACAAACAAAAAGTCTATATTTTAACTTACCAAATTATTAGTCTCCTTCTCCTTCAGATGCACTTTCTTCATTATGTGGTCCATATCGCTAAACTACGGCGCAGTATGCTTATAAATAAAATCCATTCCTCGACCACTTGCTTTGCTTTTCTGAACTTTCCCCAACTCCAAATAGTAAGTCGACCTCAAAGCTTTAATGTAAAGTTTAGCGCATTCATTTCATCTACGATGGCTTTCATCGACGCACTCCTGCCTTCACGATTCCGGTAATCTTTGTTAAACACATTGTGGTCACGGTACAATTGCATAAACTGTGTCCTCATTCCAACGATTCCATTATTCAATTGCAATTTAACTCATGAACTTAATTCACCGTTCTACCGACTAACGCCAATATTAGTAATGTGGTGGTGGGGGTAGTTGGCACGCCAGAAAAAAATATTTTTTCTGCTGGAGCTTCCAGAGCTACTGGCGGGACAGTGGCTAACCGGCCCCTCCAGTGACTGGCACGACTTGTTTATACGGTGCTAGTCGCTAGCATCCCGTGACTGGAAACTATCTTAGTATACCGAACAATAGTACAAGGCTTAATAGACAAATCAAGGCCACCGAACACTCTCTGAGGCCACAACCGGCAGTATTAGATAATCGAAAAACATGCGGTTTCCGTAACGAACCTTCTATAAAAAATTTTAGTACCATTTTAAAAAGTACCTTTCGTAGACTCCTGTAAAAAATATCTTAGGCACAAATTCTTCAATTAAGAAAATACCTCGTAATATTTTAGACAAAACTGGTTATATTAATATGCGTTCAAAATTGAATTGCTTTATTTGTAGTAATCCTTTATTTTATCATTTTCTATTACAAATATGTAAAAAGTGAAACTTGTGGAAGTCGAGACTTTTCTAAAACCCTTTTATTTTCGGTTTTATTGACATAAACCAACAAACAAATGTATATTTTAATTTAATGGCATTATTCCAAAAAATAAACCAAGACAATTTAAAAATAATTACTGTACCTAAAACATAGTATGTCATGTGCTCTTTTCGCTTGTTTTCGTTGTTGCTCAATAATGAGGTACATACACTTCTTAAAACTAGTTAGACATAAAGGAAAGTTTCGCCTATATTATGTTCAATACCATTTTTTTAAAATGAAAACATTATTTAGTAAAATTTTTCCCCTAAACTATCTTGTTTCCTTTGACAAATTAACGTCCCAATAATTTATAGAAACAAAGCTCCCTAAAAAGCATTCGAAAAGGAAGTAGATGGTCTCAATCCAGAATATTTAACGTGGCTGAGATAATCAAATCTCGTTCTCTCTAGAGTTTCTCGGGCAGTTTCATTTACTTTGAAAGTACTCCTTGAAAAACGACTCCTATGGGAATATACGATAGTAAATAACTCTATAAAAACACGATGCAATATAGGTAAATTAAGTGTTGATTTCATATAATTAATTATTTTGTTTGCGTAACTATATTACAACATTAAATATTATATTTGTGCTAGGTACTGCATTTAATTAATTTTAATATTCAATCTAAATATTGCGTGATATCATGGTATCTTCGTTAAAAATAACAAGAGAAAATATTTTTCTTTTAACTATTAGATTTTGTATATTCAAAAAACCTGAGAGATCAATTATCGCCTGGAAATTGGAGATCATTTATATAACGTTCGTAAATAAATTGAGATACCTACAATCACATACTGGTAATAAAATTCAACATTTATTTTACACACACTGAAACTAGTTAACAATAATGATAAAATGTATAAATATTAACAATAACAACATGAATAATAAATTTAAATATATAGTTATAAGTATCTTTAAATGTTACCAATCACATTCAAACTATGGAGAAAAGCTAACACCATATTATTGGTCTGGGTGTCATCACCCAGCATCGTTTGAATAAAGAAAAACCTCTTACGAACATGCTTTAAATTTCCCCTCGAAAAAGGAAGGTGCTTGATGGAAAGAAAATTACTACAGTAAGAACAAAGTGGTGCCTCCATGACGCATCAGAAACACGGAATGGCCAAAGCGTAGACTAGAAACCACCACTTCCTCTCGAAGGCTTCGGCGGCTTGAAAATATCCTTGGCCGAACAGTATCCTTAATTTGTACCGCTGCTCTCTCTTTTTCCCACTGTCTAAATAAGGCTTACTTCAAAATTAACACAAAGTATGATGACATTACACACTTAACGTTTGGCTGTAAGTGTATAGCTTAGTTAGCAGCTAGTTTTGCCTTAGTATCCGAGCATGACCCGGAACTCAACAGAATGACACCTAAAAATCTGTGGAACACTGCATATCTTTAACTAATAGGGTTTAGGAGAAATAGATATTTTAATTATTAGCTTTAGTTGCCTTACTTATATCTATCACGTGACATTTTTCTGCTTTTAAAATTTGCACGCGTTTCGAAGCTTCTGCCCTATCGTCAGAAAAACATAATTCTTCTGAGTTCGTCAGCACTTTATGAAAAGTAACATGAAACTATACTACAAAAAACATTACTAACTGTATGTGATTTCATTGGAATAAATGTATCATTAGAAAATACATCTTGTAAATACTGTAAAAACCAAATACGAATTGTTAAAAAACCAGCTTGCATTTTGACAATATTTCAACACATATACGTATGTTTACCTTAAGAAAACATTACAGCAACACTTAAATGGATTTTCTTATTAGAGGTTGCTAATGACTACGTTCATATACCATACAAGAATTTTTTTCTCCGCTATTGTGAAGTGGTTTTAGATATGAACCAAGTTTACATATACAAACCTTTAGTTATTACAGCTGAGTTTAGTTAATCATCTAACAATTTAAAAATCACACATTGCATCTCACGTAAGGAATGCAGCCCGCTGGTCACTCTCTTTAATTAACATATCTTAGTCAAATCAAATCCAACAGTCCACGTATTTCAGGAGGCACGTGCTAAGTGATGCGTTTTCTATGTTTAGTGCGTAACCATAAGATCATTATGTATCTTGTCATTCCTCACATACCACGAAGCATTAACTATGTAACGAAGTACTCCGTTTTAGAAAGTTCGAATTATATGAAATTTATATTCATCGTTGCTCCATCGTTTGAATGTGATTGGTACATTTGAAGATTCTTGTCGTTTTGTTCTAATATAACTGTGTACTTTATATTTATAATGATTTTATTTATTGTCATTGCTAACTCGTTTCAGCAATGTGTCTAGCCTATATTAAACGCTGGATGTTCGTATCTCGTGTGATTGTATCTCAATTTAAATATTTAATTAATTTATTAGCACTGTATAACTACTCTCAAATTTCCAGGTGATGATAACCACTCTGGTTTTTTGCTTCAAAAAATGTCTTCCTATTTTCTAAAATTTGTTCCTCCTGTATATGTATTTTACTTTCACATGTCATTTCTATTGTATTCGCTTTATATTGTACTTCCAACATTTTGTTTTCCATTTCATTCTCAAACTGTTTTTTAATATAACCCAGTTTTTAATACTTCTGTGACCTCTTTTCTGTTTTCCTCTATTCTCTCAAATAGTTCATCCTTAATATTCTTTTCTATTTTTCTAATCTCTATTTTCACCTCTTCTATATCCTGCCTGTAGTCTTCTAACTTTTTTCTTAGATTGTCTTCCATTCTTTTACTATTTATTTTAATTTCTTCCATCTTCTTATCCATATTCTGTTTAGTTTCTACTGTGTTCTTATCAATATTCTGTTTATTTTCTTCCATCTTCTTATCCATATTCTTTATCATCTCAATTATAGTTTCCATTTTATCAGCCTTCTCAGTAGTTGATATTGTCTGTCTCCTTACTTCTATTGTTTCTTCTGTTATATCAGTACTTTCTCTTGCTTGGTCTATGCTGTTATAACCTTCTTCCATTTCCCCTCTATCTTGCTCCATCATATTGTCACTAACTTGGACCATTTCAATTTCATCATCTTCCACCTCCTCAAAAGTAACTAAAGTTCCTTCTACCTCTGTTAAATGTCGTCTCTGTTTCTTTATTTGTTTCTTTTCTTCTAACTCCCTTTTCCTCTCTGTCTCTTTGATGCAAGGTCTCAAGTTGTATTTACTAGATTCGGCCATTTTTTTAAACAACTATTGATAATTAAACCCTCAAAATAAATTTATTATATTAAATATATCTATTAATGTATTTATCTTTAATAATAATTATTTAAATCTACAAATTTTGTTTAGGCCTATAGTTGTATAACCTAAATTTTATTTAACTATTTTACTTGAGCTTATTTTATTTCCTCGAGCCCCACGTTGTTGAGCCAATTTATAATAAATTTTCTCTATTGAATTTCTTTTAAATTTTTGTTTTATTAAACATTTTTATACATTTTTCAAATGAAATAAAATAGTCTCAAATAAGTACAAATGATACTTCTATCTTATCTCGGGGTCTTATAGATGTGGGCTTATAAACTTAAATACAATTAGTTTTAAAATAATCTTATATATACAAGCTATCATACATTTGTTTTATTAAAATTAATTTATAAAGTCCTATTGTTCCTTTAGTTTATAATTTTACATACCATCAACCTTTGTTATAATATCAATCGAAAACTCAAAACTGCAAACCCTATAATTCAATAATAAAAAAAATTACATTCCCTGGGTTCTACAAAATTTAAAATCACTGCCTGTTATATACTCTTTCGTACGATCTAATTTACTATGGGATCAAAATGCAATTTATTTCAACTTTTATTATATTTATCTTTACCTAATTTCCAAAATGTTTTGTTTTGTAATATTTGTTATTTTTAATAATTATTTTTCATGAGGGTTTGGTTCAAATTTAATTTTAAGTAAACATTTAATTTTTATATAACTATATACAAGAAATGAATCTAACAACACATTTTGTCACATTCCACTTTTGCCGTTCGTTCCCATGTCCAGTTTCTATAGTCCATAGTCAACAATAACACTAACAGTTCTGACTTATGAGGTCATTTAAAATCAACCGTGGGCTAGGCTATAAATTTACAATGTTTATTAATTTTCATTTAATATTTATGTTGAAAACGCACGCTTGGATTATTTAACAATTACTTATCATTAATAAAAGTTCGTTTTTTTATTACTTCGCTATTCAAAAATCAGATCATTCCGTCATTAACCTAGGCTATTACATCATTCGATTAACCTAAAAATCGTTGCAGTACATTATTAACAATTTATAAACCTACATTGGCAGTGGTTAGTAGCCTCTACTAAAAACCCAAAGTATATAAAATGGCAAACCGTGAGTGACATATGTGTAGACTGTGTCTAAATTAATATTTTGTTTCGATCTAACAATATCCTACCTAGTCTGAGCTGTAATTATTGTTTTTTGTGACGATGAATTATTTGAAGTTTTTTAAGAATGTTATATACATAAATAGTGTTGTAAGTCTAGTCAAACAAACAGTTATGGCTTAGATTACATTAATTAGTTACTTGTTAAAGTCACTTAAATCCTACATTAGTTATTTTGAGAAACTAATGTTTGAAATATCATTGTCTGGACACAATTTGTGTCCAAATATTCTGGCATTATTAATATATAAAATATAATCTATAATTTATAAATAACTAACTTTTGTTTCTTTTGAGAATGTCCATTTGTTAAGTTTTGCCAGTTCAGGTTTCGCGATTTTTGAATTTTTTGTAGATTTATTTCATTTTCCTGTTAAACGCACTGCTAATTTAAGACCGTAAAATTCAATAACTTAATAGAATTTTACATTGTCATAGCCTGGACAAATATGAATAATTTAGACTTAAAAAAGTATCAAAGATAAAAACTAAATAATAAGTTAAAGTTTAAACAAAGAACTTTACTTAAGACTTCTAAAACTAATCAACACGAATAAACTTAAAAAAAAACACTCGGTTTAAAAATTACAAAAAAACAAATAAAGTATTTTCAAACTTTACTTTTCTAAACTCGTATTTTGTCTTCAGTAAATTGGGCAAATAATATCATTCTATGAAATAGAGACAAGTAAGACTTTGTCGCCTGTATGTTATATAACCTGCACGCTACGTTAGACGCAATATACAAGTTCTCATCACGTGTTGAGTGAATCACGTTGTAAACTAAACTGGACTCAAGGTCAAACTCTTAATCCTCCAAAATTTCATGAGATAAATTCGACCAATATAATATGTTTGAGTAAAACGAAATTAATTTTGTTATATTTCTATTTATTCTGGTCTTGTCTGCCCGTCCGTGTGTGCTGGTCTTTATCCTCTTTTATAATTATCTCCAGCTGTAAAATACTTGTCATAACTCAAAAGAATACAACCCGTGAAACAGTTGAAACAGTTTGTTCCACATGATAAGTACCTCGTAAGCCCCCAAAACATTAAACATAGGCCTTCAAAACATACTGTCACATTTATTTATAATAATAAGGTAGGTTCATTTTATTGCTTCATTGTAGAATTAATTCTTAATAATTCACTGTTTTATCACTTAGATTTATATTTCTGTCATGTCTATTTGTCCGTATGTCAAAGACCCTTTTCCCCATCATTTCACACTGTTTAAGTTATAATGTTTCATTTATATGCTTTTAGTATTTCTAAACGCTGAACTAAGAGGTACTAAAAATATATACAGGTGTGGTGAAAAGTCCCGGAACGAGTTAATATTTTTTTAACCGTTACAGATGGAACTATATAACTTGGTACACTGTTACTGGGCATAAAACACTATTTTACCACAATTTCAATGATCCGCTACCACTTCGGGGGGACGGCCCACAAGGAATCAGAAGAAAATCTTAAATGAGAGCGTGGGTTGAGGTGTACATCATATTAAAGGTATAATTTAGTAGAATACAATGCCGCAAATCCGACTTCAAAAGGTTCACCCTAAACAAAATGGCGGCCCTAAACGTGTTGAAGTAAATCGACAAAAAGTTGCTAATATCTCGAAAAGGAAGAGTTTTTAGAAAAAATTTCAAGAGACAAAAATTTTTATTTGAAAGTGCTTGACCTAAACATTTTGCTAACAAATCGATTTCGTAAATTTTATTTTTTACACAGTTTTTAAGATGGATTCAACACCCCTGTATTTGTAGAGCAACCATGTTTTAAGCTGCAATAAAAAAGTCCTTTATTATTTTTAATTAGACAAATCGATCGTAAATTATTTGTATCCAAAATCGATTGAGTATATTTTCGGGAAATATACAAGAAACACCTTAGTGAATTTCATCTCCAATTCTAAAGTCATTGTCCTTCTAAAGTTTTCTGAAATGCGCAAAAAATGTCGTCTTTGTTGCTGCAACTGCGTGTTTCACGGTCTTACAAGCATTCTTAACCTTGTTATATTTTATTTTGTTAACTAATTCTAGTAATGTTTTAAATAACTATTAAAAGTTTTTGTGTTTCAATTAATCGTTGAATTTATAAACTTAATTAAATGTTTTCCAGGCGATGAGACCACTCAGGGTTTTCATCGTTAGAGTAAATGAAAAACAAAAAGAACGTGTGTAAAATTAACAAGAAAAAGCGAGATGGGAACACAACCTTAAAACAATTGAATGTAACATGCATAAACTTTAGGTACAAATTAAAGCAGAAATAAAAAAAAACTCTAACACTAAAACATAACAAAAACATTACAACAGAGAAAAAAATAACCGCCAAGTTTATTCGCCTTAAAAAGCAAAAAAAGGATCAAATGTATGACATGATTTATTGTCCATGTATGTATGTAAATGTGTACATTTTTTATGCTATTTCAGGTAGTAGGGTACTCTGACACATGATTTATTGTCCATGTATGTATATGTAAATGTGTACATTTTTTATGCTATTTCAAGTAAGTAGGGTACTCTGTTTGACTCGAGACGGCGAATGACCGAGCGAGAACCCATAGTTGCTAAAGTTAAACTAAAGAGAAGTATACATTATTTATTTGTTATCAACTGTAGTCTCTAGTTTTACTTTACCTTTTATGTGGCTACATGTTTCACTGTCACAGGCAGCATCATCAGGCCAGCTATCTATGTCCAGTCAAATACTTATACATACACAACACTTAACATATATTTTTTCGTACATTGGTCGTACACGTCACACAAATGTAATATTTCATAACAATAATAATTTAACTTTACACTTGAGAGATACGTCATTCTAGTGTGTCACTCCCTACAAGAGTCATCAATGAATATAATGACAAATATTTACAATTACTATTAAAATTTGTTGAAAGTGTTTATTTAGTTTAGTTCTAAAGTTTGAGACGTCGTCAGGTAAGTTAAAAACGGTGACAACCAAGAGAATATAGAGCAAGATTAATTTAGAATGAGTTTCATTCAATTAATTTCATTAATCCATGTTCAAGTGCTTTGTGCTACATTGGTAGCAGGCAGGAAATTTGCATTTTGAGATAGTGATCATAATTATGAAGTATGAGGTCCTGATTATCTTCCTGATGCTACAGGTGTACAAGGATTGAACGAGGCGAGGCAATTAACTATTTTATGTAAAGAAGACAATCTATCAATCAGGATTAAAACAATTAATACAATTTATGTATATAAAATAAATGAATTTATTCTGCGTAACGTTATAAATATTTACTCGCATAATAAAAAATAAAAAGTAATGCAGTTTTGAAATCCACTGTCTAGATTATTTGTATGTAATATGCCCAGTCACGGAATTCGGTCGTTTTCAAACATTTCAAGCTAATTAATTCATACATATTCATAACAGATTGCAATGTCCGATGAGGGAAATTGTATTGGTGCGTTGTTTTAATAACAGATGAAAAGGTCACATTGAGGTTGTGTTGCGTGTTTTCCCTTAAATACATAATAATATGACAAAAATGTGTTATTATTTTGTATTTGTTTAAAAAATTATATATACTTGTAAAATGTAAGGTAAAAACAGTTGGTACTTAGTGAAACTCCATAATAGGGATTGAAATATCCACTTGCTGTATTTCAATTTACTAGCCTGATGATGCCTAAAGGTGAAACATATGTTGCTCAGTAATAAATTATAATTGTGAAATTTTACCATTTGGTTATTTCTATCCATCCCTATTATGGAGATTCACCATGAACCAACTGATTTACAATAAATTCTATTAAAGAAGCAAGTATTGCTCGTTTAACTGTTCTTTATAAAAAGTTGAAATTAAAGCAGTGTCTAACAAATCAACATCTGTGGTTTAGTAGTGAATGTTTAAAGTTTGGTTTAACACCTAAATATGTAAGTGTAAAAGTGAAGTGCAATTCTACATGTGCATTAAAAGCTAAAGAAGAGGCATTTAAAGCTTGGACTAAAGAAGAAAGGAAAAAACTTTTCATATTAAGAGATAATGTGTGTAGCCATCTAAGAGCAATTCACGATGAAATTGTGTTCAATTTACATTCGATTAAGTTTAATATTTTTTCTAATGAAGTTCCAGATTGTATTTATCTTAAGAAAGAAGAAACTTATAATAAACAATTAAATAAATTAGCTAACCTAAAATGAACAAACAAATTAAACCTATAATAAATACTAACTTTTCTAACCATTCCTTTTTTGACCGCTTGATAAATCTTTCTAGTTCACAATTTGATACAGAAGAAACTAAATTATTACATAAAGGTCTGAAATATAACCCCAGAACTTTAACTTTAAGTGTTAAGAACTTGAATCTCTTTCAGTCGATTTAGAATCCATTTCAAGCTTGGATTTAAATACTAAATACATAGCCTCTAATATAATTTTAGATTAAAAACAAAAAACTCAGCTAGATCATTTTATAATGAGGATATTAAGGTTATAAAACAAATCCAATCTAAAGTCATAAACAATGACCTTAGAATATCTAAAGCAGATAAAGGTAAATTCTATTGTTGCTTTAGAAATTCTGACTTTATAAATAAAGTGAATGCTGTACTAAATGATAATAATTTCAAGCTGTTAAAAAATGATCCTACAGCTGTGTTTTCTAAAAAAGTAAATACTTTGATACAAAATAGTAACCTATTATTTAAACATGAAGAAAACAGATTTTTAAGAATTATGAACCCTTAATCTCCTAGATTATAAGGTCTCCCAAAACTTCACAAACGTTCCATTCCCATTCGTCCCGTTGTTTCTTTCACAAATGCAATTTCACGCTAATTCATACAATCCATGGTCACAAAAATTAATGCGTTTAATTCATTTATACACCGCCTAATAACAATACCCATAAGTGAACTCCATTATCAGGAAGAGCTGCAAACAATAAAGTACATATCAAGCAGGAATGGATACAGTACAAAAACATTTGATAAATTACTTCACAAACACCTGAGTAAAAGTATAAACAGTAAAAAAAAAACCAATGAAATTCATTTCCGCGGAATATACCAACTTATTGCCTATTTATTTGAAAAATGTATTCAAGAAACATAATGTGACATTGTCATTCAGAACAAACAATAATATAAAAAAAACAGCTGCGACCAAAATCAACAAAATGCATTGAAAATTGCTCCGGTGTCTATAAGCTCAAGTGCAGCAATTGTAATAAATTTTATATTGGACAAAGCGGCAGAAAATTCAAGGATAGATTTAAAGAACATCTAAAAAAGACATTGCACATAACAATTCAAAATATGCTATACACGTAATGATCATAGCTATGACAATTTGACAGTGAATTTAATCCCTTTGCATTTAAGTAAAAAAGGTCGACTAATGAATGCATTGGAAGAATTTAAAATTGACCAAGCTAATTTGCACCAGAGTAGCTTAGTCCTCAATAAAAAATTATATTTTAAATCTAATAGCCTGTATATACCGCAATTGCTACCTAAAGGCCTCTGTTGTGTTTGAGTTGTGTGTTTGTGTTTTCTTATGACGTGCTCACATGTGAGTAAAATTTTATAAATACCTGAAGATGTGAACGGTTCCTGAAACGCGCGTTGTATTATACTACCCAAAAAAAGTTGCAAGATGGAAACAAGGTATATATATATATATAATACTAGGGGAGACCCCTGCGTGCTCCGCACGCCAACCCCCAATGGCACCTTCTAAAAACCTATGTTATGTTTAATTATAATAAAGGTGTAGTATTAATAATAACCTCAAAACTAAGATGGTAAATAATGTTAAATATTCAAACCAAATTATTTCTTATATTTTATAACAGCAGTTAATAATGGTTAAAAGAACCAGCAAGGCTCAGGTCTACACTTTAAAACTCTAATAACCTAAAAGGTGGAAGTACAAAAATAATTGCTTCAAATTTTGAAATCAGCTGTTAATGGAAATATTGAAGCAGCTATGTTATCTGTTATTTTATTCAATTGGTTGCTATGGAAATAAATGTAAATACATGTGTTGATTTATCATTCTAGTCATAACCTAAGATTTTTTCCGACTAAATTTACAAATTTATTAAAATAAAAAAAGGTTTTTACCGAAATGAATTATAGCCTATGTTACTCAGGGATAGTGTAGCTTTTTATTAGTAAAACTACTTTTTCAATCGGTTCAGTAGTGCCAGAGATTACCCCCTACATACAAACAAACAAACAAACAGACTTTACCTCTTTATAATATTAGTATAGATTAGTATAGATAATATTATAAATATACTATATTTAGTTGTAAAACACCATGTTCGTATAGAAATTGTTGTATAACTAATTCGGATTTTCTGATAACACACAGAAACTAATTATAGTATTTGTAAAAACTTAACAAAGAAACGGATTCACTGTAGAATAAGACGCCATTGCCATTTCTTGTAAGACTGATTGAAAGCAAGACTCAACGCTGGACTTTTGAACTTTCTTATCGCTCGGTAAGCTTATCTACAAGGTTTCCGATATTTACTTATTTGTTTATTCGTTAGTTCTTGTTCCAATATATACGCAAGCATTAAAAAAATAGCCTGAGGTTTTAACTTTTAGTCTTTAGTCACAGTATGTTTCCAAATTGTAAACATATCGCACCTCCGAAAGAAAAGTGACACAAGTCCAAAATATCAAAGTTTTCAGTACACTGAATTGAAAAATGAAAAATTTGAACTTGATATAGCTTTGACAAAAAAGATTTTAAAAGATTGACAATGTTGTTACTATACAACAAAATTAGTTACAAATTATAGGTAGAATAAAAAATCAGGCTAAAGACAAGATTTTTTAGGTTTTTGTAAAATAAAAATGTTATTTCGAGTTTTGTCGTTTTTCTTCAATTAACAAAACTTATTTTAGTGTAGTGCATTTGAGAAATAAAGACACTTTGGTGGTGTTTACAAACAATTAGATTTATTTTCACTAAAACTAAAGCTGTCTTACTTTGAAGATTAGTCTTAAATTTGTGAATAATACAAAATTGTAAAATAGCACACAAGTTATTACACTGTTATTAAATAAAATAGAATAACAGTTTGATTACACTTTTCATACAAAATGTATGAAATAAAAAAAAAATCAACTCCTATGACTAAATGTTATGAGATAAAATAAAAAAACAAAGTCTGTCAAAATTACAACTGAAATGTAAAAAGTAAAGAAATACTATGGCTGTCTGTTTCCAGTTCTGTTTAAAGAGAACTATAAAAGTATGAGTAACACTTTGGAATTACGTTTTTCTCCACCAAATCTCGCAAGTCCTTTTTCTTTCGTTCAGAAATAGAGAGTCTGTGTTGATACATTGGTATTAAAACAACTTGAGAAATATGTTTTAGAACTCTTGCTTCATTTTTCCTGGCTGACCTTCTTCTTCTTTTTTTTTTGGTTGAGCATCAGACTCTTCTTCATTTATTTCATCTTCTGCGGCGTTGTCTTGAATAAGAACCTCTTCGTAACCTTCATTTTCATCAAAAGTTGTTTTAAACTTCAAAACTAAAGGACTGTCTTTTTCAACTTTCACAATATTTATGTTATTCATGGGAACCTTGTTTCCTTTAGTTGTAACTGTAGAGTTTATTCCGATTTGGTCCCACAGGTCTTTGAAATTCATAAAGTCAGAGTGACTTAGTTCAATTACTTTGTATGGCTTTCCAGTTTTTTTTTTGCTGTTTTCATAAGAGAAACATAATTGCCCGGGTGATAAATGGGTCCAGATTTCAAAGCCTTTTTCACCTGTTTTTCGATCATAGAATGAACGCAATCACCTTCATTCCGACTATGACCTTTAATTAAACATTTGTGTGTTATGGACTTTATAGGGTATTTTTCTAAAGCATATAAATACATAGCAAATACAAACTTATTTTTTCGTTGGCCACCGCAGTTGTCTGAGTAAAACACAAACTCTACATCTTCATTGACATAGCTTGTTTTACTCTCGATGAATTTTAAAACGCAAGATGCAATCTCGCTGGATCCTCTGTTCCCTTCTCCTTCATGCCAGACAAAACATGAAGCACTGTCATTTTTTAACTCACAAACAGTTAAGTTAAAAACATTTAATTTAGATTTATAATACATTTGGGAAATTTCCCCCTTTGGACAAGGTAAAACTGCTTGTAGATCGTAACAGGCAACTACAAAATTGTCACCTACATTTTCCTTATCGGCTTGTTTCTGGAGTCTTGAAAGGTCTTTTTCTATTATGTGCTTTTCATATTATTCAACAACCTTCTCCTTGTCAGCCGCTTCTGCTGTGTTGAACGAATGGCAGAGTTCACACTGGTCTTTTTTCGGAGTAAATATTGAAATGTTAAACTCATCATGAAAGATTTTATGATACATTACATAGTTGCCGTATGGGCGCTGTTCACGTTTACAATCATTTTGATAGTCACGGTGCAAATCGGCTATTGTTTTGCCACCTTCTATGTAGTCTCGAGTTGTATTTTGTCTCAAATAATGGCTCTCTATTTTATGGATTGTTTGTATGTGCTTTCTAATTCCTTTTTTAATATTGACATCAA
This sequence comes from Philaenus spumarius, assembly GCA_018207615.1. Taxonomy (NCBI): domain Eukaryota; kingdom Metazoa; phylum Arthropoda; class Insecta; order Hemiptera; family Aphrophoridae; genus Philaenus; species Philaenus spumarius. The sequence continues at coordinate 208,881 of JAGFPH010001998.1, forward strand.
GTGTTATGTGATTTGTGTGTTTACCACGAAGATCTTCCATTACAAATCCACCATCACCTGACTTCTTGTCAATGACGGTGCGTATGGGCCTGTCTGTAATGTCAAGCGTATTTTAAAAAAAGACTTTGCAAACTCTAATGCGTTTATTGTCAACTTGGAAGTAAAATGCGTTATTTGGTTTTCTAGTACTGTCAGGTTTAGGGTATCTGTAAATTGGTTCGATAGCTTGCATATGAGATGCAATAAAGTCACGTTGACGTGTTACTTCTTGTAATTTCCAGAAATGTTTGAAAATTTCTTGCCGTGACTCATGGGTTATTTTTGTTGCACATTTGAGCGTACATCGATCATCACAAGAAGGTTTTAATGTTTTCTCTGGGACCTCTTTCTTAGATTTTGACACGGAAGTATAGGCCTGGCCAGAATTTTTCAACAGCTTAGTTTTATTTTTCATCCAGTTATTTTTAACAGCAACTCTTTTTCTTCCTCTTTTTTGTTTTTGTGCTTCTTTTTCTAGAAAATCTATATTAAAACTCTCATTTTGATCAATATTGCTCACACTACTACTACTACTACTTGAACTATTTACATTATGTACATCTCATTTTTCTTGGCTTAATACTTGTGTTTTTTCCTTAAAGAAAGAAAGGCATGTTTTGTCTTTGTACATGCATCAGGCTCATAATTTGGATCATCATCGGAATCATCAAAGATACTATCATCCTCGTCTTCGCTACTGTTGTTCATTTCCTGACAACTTGTCTTGATGGTTGGAGGATTGCTATCCTTTGATGTTGATGGTAAATCAACACATGTTAAACAATGTGAATCTGTAATATTATTGACGTTATTTTGTTTAGAACAAGATTGTATGGCTTCTGAAATGCTTATTGTATGAGATATTGCAGGTACAGCAACAATGTCAGGTTTTTCGACATTAGGTAAAATTTCCCATTTGTCATCGTTTGGCAAAATCCCTTCATTTTGGTCTGTCTGTGACATCGAATTTTGTTTTGCTAATTTTAGTATAAGTTCTGTACATTTGTTAGACATTTTTATTAGTATTAAATCAACACTGTGTTTTACTAAACCAAAATCTTGTTATCAAAACTACAAAATATTTATTTGGAAAAACGTCATAACTCAAAAAATAATTTAAGTGAACGGGCACTACTATACAATAATTTACGGTACATTATTTAAAAACTAAAGTGTCACAACTCAAAATAGGTCAGGTTGTAATGCAGAAAAGTGTCACAACCCTAAAAATGACGTTTTTCCATCAAACTCGCTCACGAACTGCTAAATATTATCGACAATAACGTCACTACTCAAAAAGTGTCGTTTTTGAAGAGAAACACCACAGCACTACCTCACAGAGTCCAGGACACTACTGAGAACTGTCGGTTTTCTATAGAAATGGCGTCAAGAGTCTAGATTAAGACACACACACACTAAACTGACACTAGCGCTGCCTAGCGGAAACTGGCGAATTTTACGTTGTGACTCTTTTCCACATAAAAGAACATGGTTTTTAGAATCGATTGAGTGAATAAAGACAACTAATTTAATTTTTGACTTGTGTCACTTTTCTTTCGAAGGTGCCATATCTAAGTTTGTATATTAATTATTGTCTATGTGTAACATTCCCGACTCGTAGTTTTTGTTTTTTAGTTCTCCTTCTATATGTCTAACTAAAATATCATAAAATTTGAAGTTGACCCAGTAATACTAGAGTACTACCTATGGTTTATTTCAGTACACACATTATTAAAGCTGACTTGAAATATTTTTATTATAAAAGGTTAATATAGTTTGGTTTGAATATGATCCAGTTTAATATATATTAATTTTACGAAAACTTCCCAAAGTTTTGTATAATATGGTGTTGTATAGACTAAAGTTGTTTATAATTTTAAAAATAGATAGCTAATCATATTTTTCATAGTACCTTGATTTCTTATCACGCGTAGAGTCTGTAGAATGAGGCCCCTCATGAATGATATCCTCTAGATGTGGCGATGCGTAGAGCAAATAACACAAAACGAAGAGGTTGAATAATTAACTTAATCAGTTTCAAATTAATAAAATAAAAATGACTACTTAAGGTTTTTTTCTGAATGAGAGACGGAGCGTATAGTTCGTTAGTATCTCAACCAGCGCAGTAGTCACGTGACGTTCCAAAGTTTCAAGACTACCATATCGTTCTCTTTGTCTGTAATAAACTGAACTAAAAATACTTGTCTTTAACTTAAACGAATTGAAATGCGAAAGGGTCACTAAAAAAACTTGTAAAATAATAATAATTGTTTATATATGTAATATTCAACTTCCCGTGATTTTCAACTTTAACTAAAATGTCGTTTTTTTTATAGGTGACGTAGTAAAACGAAACGGTAAAAAATTACTTTTTTTGCTATCTATCAAAAATAAATTTTGCTACCTATCAAGTACCTTTCATCTTCTAAATATCAAGTACTCTTCATGTTTGAACACCAAATCTTTTTTGTCAATTTACCTGACGGCAACCTACAAACAAAATAAGCCTAATTTACTATCTGAAAAGTAAACACAAACTTTAAAGTTGGTTATTACATTAAATACTGGTAGGTCTATTTTTAGTTTTTGGCATTTCGTAGTGACAGTGCAACCACGGATAAGAAACTTACGATACACGTGTCACCTGGTGACTGACGAATTGAGACTTCTCAGGGCGCTGCAGTAATCAATTAATTGAGTAGCCTATGACAACTCGACTTGTATTGAATATTTCACCCTCTAAAATACATACAATCTCAGTGAAACAAAAACCACGGGAAAGTAAATGATTTAGGCCTAAACTTTAATTTTAGTATGCCCTTTTACAAATTTGCATAGCACTAAAAAACATGTAAAATAATAATAATTGTTTATATATGTAATATTCCTTTGTCCCTGTTTTTAAATTTTAACTAAACGGTCGTTTTTTTATAGGCAACGTAGTAACACGAACAGATAAAAAATTACTTTTTTTCTGTCTCAAAAATAACTTTTGCTATCTATCGGGTACCTTCATCTTCTTCCTTTATTTCTTTTTTGATCAGTGTGTGTTTGTTATAAAATCGTATGCTGTACTTTGTGGAATAGATTCATTTGTTTAAAGTAGAGCAAAATAAATCATACAACTGTTTCGTTTTCTTATTTAATAATCTGTACGAAGTTTATGTATTTGTTTATAGTATTTTATCAGATATTTTTTTCCCATTATTGAAGTTATTCCTTTATCCTATGTTTTTTGTCCATTTACCTCATGGCAACCTACAGATAAAATAAGCCTAAGTTACTATCTGAAAAGTAAATACAAATTTTAAACTTGGTTATTACATTAAATACTGGTAGGCATATTTTTTGTTTTTAGCATTTTGTAGTGACAATGCAACAATGGATAAAAACTTACGATACACGTGTCACCTGGTGACAGACGAACAAGATTTGGATGGCACTCGGTAAAACATTATAAAACATATCTATTCTTTATTTCAAATCAAAATGTGATATAATTTAATGCATATAATAATAAAGTTATTGAAAAATCATAATAAAGCGTAAACTTAAACACAGAGTTTTCTGCTGTTACTGACAATACTTTGTAATACTATTTTAAGCTAAATCCACAAAACAATTGTAAGCCTAAACATGGACTACTGGCATTATTTCATAAAACAATAAGCATATATATTTTCAAATTTTAATATACTATAAACATCACTAAATTTGTCCATTCCTACAAATTTATCATAGAAACTGTTACCGTCTGTTATAAACAAAATTTTGGAAGAACGTACCGGGCCTAACGGACGGTACATACAGAATTTCCTAAAAACAAAGTTATTTGGACTTACCTCCAGAGGATGTTCAGCTTTGTGACATTATGGTTTATCATTTACAAATGAAGAAATCAAGTCAAGTTTCTCTTGATTTATTTTGATTTTATTTAATAAAATCTTATTTAAATAAAACGATTTACATGCCCTTAGTTTCAAAGTTTTTAAAATTTATACGCCCTTAATGATTGAATGATATGGTTTATAAGAAAAACCCGCCCCAAAAAAAAAAATATAAAACAAGAAAAACCCACCCTTTTATTTATTAGAGTTTAACACAATAGAAAGAAAATTTGTTAACATAACATATACATATTAACATAGTCTCTTGAGCAGAATTAAATACAGACTTGAATAAATGGTGATTACAAGTGCTTATGCTATCTTATTTTTATATGTATAGAGTTGGCCAACTTACAAATAGATCTTAAACATAATAATGATTTGAAGTTACTAAAGTTAAAATAATGAAAACATAAATAAATTTGGAATAAATAAGTTTTAGGGTGACGTCACAAAAAGAAATAAGTTGGATTTAAGCCCTGTGGGCTTATAAGTCCAACTTTTGCCTAAGCACTCCTCCCAATAAAATAGTAAATAATATTATATGGAATTTACAGCCTTTTTTTTTATAAGTGTTTTTAATAAAGTTTATCAGCCTAAATGCTTTCTGCAGTAAAGCATAGGTATATAATTAAAACCTTTTTAGGTAACACATCACAAGCCTATAACATGACAAACGATTCAAGTATTTCGATCACTGTAGTTCTTAGAGTTCAGAAGTAGTTGAACTGTGTTTTTTTTTGTTAAAACATACACTGGAGTCGAAATTAAGCTTTCTTCATGTTAGTTGTTTTTGTCTTTTTTGAAATTCAGTACTTGAACTTGGACCAGCAATAGCTGTTAGGAAAAACCAAAGGTTTTAGTTTTAAAGCATGTCAAATTTCATGTTACAACTTTATATGGAAAACATGAGGTTAACAGGAATTGACAGAACTTGTAGGCTACTTTAATGTTGCAAAAGTTGCTGTTATATGCTGAACTGACAAATAAAGTGACCAAAATTAGGCTTGTTTTCCTTTAATTATTACTTCATTAATCTATTGTAGTACGTTTAAAGAACACAGTGGCAACTGTGGTAAAACTTTAACAAATTACACATTTACTTGAGGTAAATGGTTAACACAAAACTAGGCCATGGTGACCAAAATATTTAAAAAATTTTAGTGGCTGTATATTCATTTCAAACAAAAGGCTTTCTTTAAAATCTCTATGAATATAATACATTATTTAAGTATATTTAAAGTACATGTGGAAATAATATTTTATGAGAAACCAAAATGTCTACAACTAGGCTAGAAATTGCAGAAAATCCTACCTGGATTTTTGTGTAGATTTCTTAGGTGGCCGTCATTTATACTTCGCTAAGATTTTCACAGTAAAATATTTATCTGACATAATGTGCCAGAATTAAACTTTTAAACATTTTAATTTAACAAGAAACTAAAATATACGACACTGTCCACCGGTCTGTCAAGGTCTCGGGACGCCATTTGTTGAGGGAATGAGATGTAAGTTCAGTTCTAGAATAATCTATGACATCAGTGCTTGCTTATGGGTGGAGTTTGAAGCTAAGTTAACTTACGCTTTGACAACTAGATGCCAGCACCGGACGGGTGCAACCAAGATTTAATTTCTTACTACAGCGCATGCATTGTAGTGTGACATTTTTTTAATGAACGCTACAAAACTGTGACTAAAATATAATGAAGCATTATCCTGAATTAGAGTTATCTTTCACCACTGGTATTAATTGTGTAAAGCTATGTACTACATTGTGACATTATAAAAGTTATAAATATTATAATTGATTAAATTTTAATATGAAATTGATTCAGTTTTGAAGCCCTAGAACTGTCAGAATTCTTAATTGAGACTTCTCACGGTGCTGCAGTAATCAATTAATTGAGTAGTCTGTGACAAATCGACTTGAATATTTCACCCTCTAAAATACATCCAATCTCAATGAAACAAAAACCACCGGAAAGTAAATGATTTTTGCCTGAAATTTAATTTTAGTAGGCCCATTTACAAATGTGCATAACACTAAAAAACATGTAAAATAATAATAATTGTTTATATATGTAATATTCCTTTGTCCGTGTTTTTCAATTTTAACCAAACGTTCGTTTTTTTATAGGCGACGTAGTAACACGAACAGATAAAAAATTACTTTTTTTCTGTCTCAAAAAAAACTTTTGGTATCTATCAGGTACCCTTCATCTTCTTCCTTGATTTCTTGTTTCAACAATGTCTGCTTGTTATAAAATTGTATAGTACTTTGTGGAATAGATTCAGGTGTTTAAAGTAGAGCAAAATAAATCATTCAACTGTTTCGTTTTCTTATGTAATAATCTATACGAAGTTTATGTATTTGTTTATTGTATTTTATCACATATTTTTTTCCATTATTCAAGTAAATTATTCCTTTATCCTTTACTAGCTGGGTGTCCGTGCTTCGCTACGGGTTAAGCTCGATATAAAATATCAATTTCAAAGGCATCTCGTATACTCTTTGTTAATACGCTATTTACACTATGTACTATTTTCTTAGCTTAAGTGTATAAAATCTTTATCTTTTAGTTTTATTGATACCTGAAAAAGGACAGCCTTTTCATATGCTTATTTAAAGAACCTCCTTGTAAACAATGTTGTTTGTGCGGCCTTCAGGTTGCAATATCACCAGACTGTCAGGTGAGCTTACACGGGAACAGGCTACGTATAGTTGGCCGTGGGAGAAACAGTCATTTTTTAAATCCATCCCAGCCCCTTTTAAAACTGACCTTGCGCTCTGTTTATTGTCATAGCAAAGCATACTTTGACGGGAAACTGCAGACGTTTGAACTGAACAGGGTAGTCAGATGGAATGATAGGTATTCGAGGTAGAAACACTGTTTCTCCCGCACCACAGCCTGTGATAATGGTAGCTTCAGTAACGTTTCTGTGCAAAGCATTAACCTGCAGTCTAGTGCCATTGCAAAGTTTTGGAGGTATCAAGTTGCGCAGAAGCATTATTGGTGATCCACCTTTCAAACTGAGATTGTGAGGTGGATTTAAAGTGTGTAGGAACTCCACAGGATAGTGAATTGCCTCATGCACCTCATCAACAGAGCCTACAGATTGGTATTTCACCATCTCAGTAGGAAGTTGGTCTAACAAAGACTACTTGTTGATGCTCGCTATTATATCGTTAGTTGTTGTCAGAATGGCTCTTTCTTTAAGCCACGTTAGATTTTCCATACTGAAAGTTTTCAAGTGTGGATAAATTTTCTCACTTAAAGTGTTCAGATCCTTGACAACTGCTCACTGATTTGTAGGAATGTTTACCTTCCCATCTTCTTCATTTGAGTGCCTGAGAAAGAGAAGGGGCTATGCCACAAAAACAAAGTTTTGAGAAAAATTAAGTTTTATTAGATTTAATACAAAATATATAAAAACTTTTTATTTTTATTAACTGTTGCATTATTTACTCTTAAAAGTGGTCAGGGTAGTTAAGAAAATTCTTAAAAACTTATACGTATAACATTTTTATAAAAGTTAGTTTAAAGTTAAAAAGGCAAACACTTTTGTAAAAATTATTTCATCACAAAACTTTTAGAAAAGTTCGAATAACAAATAATCTGTTATTATATACAAAAGTTTAAAAACAAGTTTTTCAAAAGTCAACTGCTACTTTATTCATTTTGTTCAGCTCCATGTTCCTTTGCTTTTGCTGGTTTCAAGCTATTGTACAGGTTATGGTGCACAGGTGGTATGAATGGAAGGAGTGACATTAAGTCACGATGCTTCAGGGCGTTGATTTCCCTTCCTTCAGGATAAAGTGTTGGCACATTATTCAAAGCGTCTTTTAACACTGTTGCAGTAAGAGATTCCTTTTGATTTTTTATGCGACGGCCAGGCTGTTTTTTGAACATAGGGACCTTGGTCCATGATTCCATATCTGAGTATGAGTATTTGAAAAGAATGTATCCTGGGCTGTTCTTAGACACTTTTACAGATGTTGCGTCTCTGATGCCAACTTTCTTTTTATCTGCACTCATACTGTCTTTTACCACTGTATCTAGCAGTGTTTTCAGATTTAAAAAATCCGAAATATCCATGTCAACTACTGTGAATGGATCTTTTACCCTGCGTTCTCTTATAACTTTCTTCCAATCATCTACAGTAAAGAAGTAGTCTTGTTTTCGAGCTTTTTTCTCGATTACACCAAAATCACTGTCACTTGGCATGAAAGTGTGCCCGGGTACGAGGAAAGAATGGATGATTTCATCAAATTTTCCAATGTGGACCAAAATATAGTATAGTGTAAAAACTACCATATTCTTATTCTGGCCAGAGCAAGAGTCTGAAAAGAACCACAACTTCTTTTTATCTTGTACCAAATGAGTGTCAAATAGCACTTTGTACACACACGACCCAATTTCACAAGAGCCACGAGAAGCTATGTTTTCTGGCCACATACACATGAAACCTTTGTTATTATTACATACATGAAAGCCATGGTTATAAACCCACAACTGCCTCAAATAAAATACTTTTTCAGTGGGTATTTTAGGCAGAGGCATTGCTTGTTGTAGGTCATAGGTCATGACGCAATATTCAAAAGACGGATTTAGTGAATCTCTTCGAGCTTCCGAAAGCAGCCTATAACCTTGTTCTGCCTTTATTTGGTGCAAGCGAATGGCATATGGAATGTGGTCTTCTTCCTTAAATTTCCATTCATCGCATACTGAACAAGAGTCGGTTATGGGTAGTTTAAACCCAATATTAAAGTTGTGGTTGAAAATATAAAGATATTTTTCATACTTTACAGACGGGCCTATATTATCACCAGATCTGTTTTCAAGTTCTTTTACATACAGTCTATACATTTCGCTTACAGATGATACAGATCTAATAAAACTTTTGTTAGGATTTTTTTCCTACTATAATGACTTTTATACTTAGGGAACATTTTAATATGATTGATTCCAAAATCAGTTTGAGAATCAGTAAGCTTTTTGGCGTTATTACCGTGTTTACCACGTTTATCTGAATGTGGTAATATCATAGATTCTCTAGATAGGAATAAATTATTTTGTTCGTCTGCACTTTCTTCGTCACTTAAACCTACAGGACTCGTGGTTTCTGTGGAACTATCTCCATTCCTTGCCACTGCTACACGTTTCTTAGAAAGAGAAAATGTGTCTAAAAATGATTTCAAACACACCCTTACATCCTTACTATCACCATTTGTCAAAAAATAAGTATATGATACCTTTCTCCTACTCTCATTCTTATCATTAGTTTGTTTATTTTTGTAGGCCCGTTTACAGGCACTTTTCTTAATGAGTCCCCACAAGAAAGCATTTTGCACATTGTAATCACCTAATTTAAAAACCCCACGAAAAGATTACCTTTTTCTCTGTCTGTAAGTGTGTAAAATTCGCACCAACCTTGTTTAGCGTTTGCATTTTTCATATTGCAGTCACAACCATCGCGCTGTCTTTTTGCTTGCACATGTTTCATAGTTTTATCACTTACATAGCTTTCACCACTGTTCTTCAGTCTTTTAGCAACATTTCTTTTCCAACTATTATAGTTTCGAACACGTTTTTTAGGCCTAACTGCACCATCACATTCATTCACATCAACACTCGCCATCTTTGGATTAGAAACTAGTAATGTTTACAAGCACTCGAGCATAACAACGTGGCAGGATGTATACCCCCACCACTGTCCATGTGTGGCATAGACCCTTCTCTTCCTCACAGAACAGCTAATGCTCTAACTACTCAATTTTTAACAGTGTTTTAAACTGACAAGGGGATATTCTAGATGTCCAAATAGTTACTCCTAGCACGGACAGATAGCAGCACTAACCAAAACCGTGAAAAAATCAATATTGACAATTGTGTGGCATAGCCCCTTCTCTTTCTCAGGCACTCATTTAGGTTCCCATTTCTTATTTGAAGAAGTAGGTTTTAAAATTCCTCTTCACCATCGCCACCTTTAAGGTACACCCTCATGTTCACTCGTAAGGATTGCACTTAGACTTTGGGCTACTGTTTGGATGACTTAATGCAGGCCTTCACCTCGTCAGCTCGTGCTCCTCGCGGAACGACAGGTAGTGTCTGCCTGAAGTCCCCAGCGAGTAAGACAGTCATTCCACCCATTAGCTCCTTACTACTCCGGATGTCTTGGAGAGTTCTGTCGAGTGCTTCTATTCTTCCTTTATGAGCCATGGTAACCTAATCCTAAACAATCAACTTGCACTCTTTGAGAACGTGTGCTGTATCACTCTGCTTTGAGGATGCACAGAGGATTTTTGGTGTGGTTTAAGTTGAGGGGAAGTTTAAAGGCTGAGTGTGCGGTCTTCCCACCGTCCAATAAAGTTGCTGCTATGCCAGAGGAGGCTACAGAAATTGCTATCTTTTTATGCATTCTTATGCTAGCAAGCAGCAGATTGGTCAAAAACGTTTTAACTGCCGGGAAAAACTAAATAGGTTCAGATGGCTTACGGGGCTAGCGAACTATAAACAAAATGTGTCACTTCAGAATACAAAGAAATAAACCAAGACGAAGCGATAGTACTGATCTAAAGAGCAGCAAAGCAGAGACTGAAGTGACCTTTGAGTTGGACTGGCAGGTGGCAGTCGGCGTGTTTATCACCCATCTCCAAACTTCTCCCCCTCTGCCCACCTCCCTCCTCGTATTCACTCGCTTCCTCTACGTTCACTAATAAATTAAAACTTTGCAATGTAAGCTTCTCTTACATTGTGCCGATACGGTTTCAAATACTGTTAAACGCAAAATTCGTCAGGGTTCGTAATTTTTGCGTCTAAGAGTGTTTTAAACTAAATTGTAAACAAAAAGGCTGATTCTAATTGTTTACGGTTGCACGGTTGATGTGTAAAATTGCTCCGTTTATATTATACCAAAATACAACAACATTATTTCAGTGGTTTTAAGCAATGTTTTTCGGCTTTTTGAGATCATTTATTTGTTTAAAACCACTATTTTAAAGTTGGCATGCAAAATAATATTTCAGTTTCTAAACAAACGGACTAATCACGTCGATGCACTCTGTCTATGAACTGCAAGTTGCTGGCCGCCGTTTTGTTTTCTTTATTTCTAACGATTTTTTACTTTTTAATAAACTTAGATGCAATTTTTGTTTAAACCCTGTCTTATTGCACATCTAGAGCATAAGGGG
>JAGFPH010001999.1:0-10714 GCA_018207615.1 Philaenus spumarius
TTTAACGGTAGATTTCGGTTACGTGTTTCTGCTCCTCCTACAGATATTAATTGTTTCTGAGTTGGTTTATTGTTTTTATATTTTTTATTATTTTTATTATTCATCGAGTGGTCGGAAAAATTGCAGTGTAGTGTAGTGCTCGACTTCGCCTTATTTGGATTACAACGTTTACTAGAATATACACAGTTATGGATACATTGGTTGCGCCGCGACGCTTTGTTGGTAATTGGAATCTTTTCACCATTATACCTAACATTAATTGGAACATTAATCCTTTTTAATGCCCTATCACGCGGAATCTCGTCCTTGGCTTCTTTTGATAGCATCTTCGGTACGATATTTTGTTTGGCTTTCTGCCCCTTCCTTCGTTGAACTGACACCTCCCTCGATATCATCTTATTCAACCTCTCTTCGTTTTGTATCCTAACCTTATTGTTTTTCCTAGCTGTTGTCTCCGGCTTCCTGTCTTGACTGCTGCCGCACTTCCCTTCCATTACCTCATTAATGCCTGTCTCACCTACTTCCGGTTCATTAACGATTTCAGCTTTGTTTACTAACTCGTTCATACTATTTTGATTAATATTTACTTTATTTGTTTTGAGTGTAGTATTCGTTGCCTCGATTTCGTCGGTTTTAATTACCTCCGATTTAATTAAATTGCTCTTTTTATTGGTTTTATAGTATCGGGAATTAATATTAAAACATTTTCCTTTCAACCGTGTTATTGCAACTTTTTTATCAATAAACGGGATTTTAACATTTTCCTGACCTATTTTGAACATTGCAAATTTTTCTTGCATGTTTATTTTTGCCTGTAAACTATATAAAAGGTCACATCCCATAATTATCCTAGATTTTAGACCTTTTACTACCAAAAATTGTAAATCTACGCTTTTGTCAACCAGTTTAACTTCGATTAGGACTTGCTTGCTGATTTTTTGCACCTTCCCTTTTAATGCACCAATTATCTCCAAACACGCTACCGGTAATTCTAAGATTTTGACATCTTCCGCCTTCAATTGCTCGAGGTAATCTTGCTGGATAACGCTTACTTCGGCTCCGGTGTCAATTTCCATGTAACTAGCATTCGTTCCAAGTTCTACTGGAATCGCGGGTATTTCTTCTAACGGTTTTTCTTCTATAACTGGTTCATCTCTATTATCTAACAAGTCTTCCCTAATATTTACATTTAAACTACCTAACTGCTTAGGCTGACGTTCGCGCTCCTTTTCGACGACTTTTTCGCCTACTTCAGGTTCGATTCTACTACAAGGAGTAACTTTTTTATTTCCTAAATTTTCGGTGTTTACACGCGCATTTAATTTTTTAATATTATTTCTTTGTTTTTTTGTTTTTTCATCGGCCCTGTCATTCCGAAAAAATCCATCCTTTGTCAGAACCTCATTTCTTAGTTTTTCGGCTTCTGGTTAGGATTTGAGTTGGAAGGACGTGGTTTATTGGAGTTTGGGTGATTAGAGTTACTTGGGTTTTGAGCATAGGATCTGTGGATTGGTGGGTTATTCCGAGGTGTGAAATTATGCCTGTTTTCCGTTTCCTGAGCGTCCTGGGGTCTACTTCGCCGATTTTCCTCTATCATGTCTACATTATTTAAGAAATCTATCGCGTCTTGAATGGTTTCGCTAGGTTTACCTATGCTGGCTAATCTTATTTGCTCGCTGAAATGTTGCATCACCGTGAATACAAGGAAACCTTCAGGTAGGGGGGGTTCTAAATCTCGCGCTTTGTTTACTACCATACAGAAATATTCGGTTCTGCTAGCGTTTCCCCTTTCTACATACCTATTATTTTCTATATAATTCCTGACCGCTTTTTGTTTTTGGAGCGACCAGTAATTACTCAAAAAAGCCTCCCTAAACTCGGCATACTTCATCTCTTCGCGACCTGTTATATTATACCATTCCAGTGCGTATCCCTTTAGATGGCGTCTTATGAATTTTATTTTCTCCCTATCTTCTAAATAAGGATTCAACTCGTCCATTAACCCTTCTATTTCTCTTAAAAATTGTTTCGGCCTCTCTTTACTATTTCCCCAAAATTCAATTTTATTTATTTCGCTGTCAAACCGCGGCATTACAATTCCTACATTCCTACTCCCACTTCCCTGGCTTATCACGTTTCCTATCTTCTTTTCAACGCTCTGCACCCGACTTTCCATTGTCCGGAACCCTTTGTCTACGCTGTCTTTCATGGTGGTTGTGGTTTCCTCCAGAAAATGGATAGCGCCTTCAATTTCCCTAATCTTCTCTTCTCCCTTGGTGTGTTGTTCCTTACACCTCACGCTTTCTTCCTCCAGGCTTCGTTCCAGGTCTCCCAGCTTTCCAGAAATAACTTTGTATAACTCTTTCTGCTCCTTCTCTCGCTGTAGCCTTTCTGCTGCCTTTTCTTCCCGGATTTTTTCATCCTTGAGCCGTCTTCGTTCCTCTTTCCTCTCCCACTCTTCTTGTTTTTCTTTCTGCCTGGCCTCCTGTTCTTCTAATTTTTCCTTCCGCCTGCGTTCCTCTTCTTCCTTTTCCTTCTTCGCCCTGGCCTCCTCTATTTCCTTTTCCTTCTTCGCCCTGGCCTCCAGTTCTTCTTGTTTTTCCTTCCGCCTGGCCTCCAGTTCTTCTTTATCTTTCTTCGCCCTTTCTTCTTTATCCTTTTTGTATTGTTCGAAGAACTCTTTCATCGCCTTATCCGCCATATTAACTTATTGCTTGTTTAAAATTTGTTTTAATTTTATTTAATTGTTTAAATCTTTTAAATTTGTTTTTATCTGTCGCGTCGGAAAACTCCCAATTATTTTTAATTAATTTTACACCTATTTTTTAGGCCTACGCCCCCCAAGCTTCCGATTTTACCGCGACAAATTTAATATACTGGTTAATTATTATTAGTTGTTTAATTTTCACTCCCCCTCTGAACCTTAATACGACACGAAACCGGGAAATATTTCAGACACGGGAAATAGCAGTAGTATGGCTTAATATTAAACACAATTCTAAAGCTAACATACACAGTTTTAAGCACAAATAATTTTACGTTAGTTCTTTGACCTATTTTTACTTTTGGTTAACTTTTTAACCACAAGTGAAATCGGCCAACACCGAAGGGCGCCAATTCTACAACGAGTCGAGCCCCACGTTGGCTGCGCCAATTCTACAACGAATATTCTTTTTTAGAGGAATTGTTCGGTTTAGAATATTTCGGGCCCCACGTTGGGCGCCAATTCTACAACGAACAACCTTAGTTTTGAAGAATTTTTCGTTTTAGAATATTTCGGGTCCCACGTTTCGGGACGCCAATTCTACAACGAATATTCTTTTTTAGATGAATTGTTCGAGAATAATTTGTTTTGGCCACAACTGCAACGCGTTATTTTTCACGCTGGCAGCGCCAATTCTACAATGAATCCCCTTTTTAGAAAATTCTTCGTTGGAGAATAAGTTATTTCCACCTACTGGAAGTCTTATAGGCAATCTCACTTTGTTTGGCCTAGGTGAAATAACTATGTGTCGAATATTCAGTTCACTGACTATTCTGACAAAAAACTTTACTTTATACTTCCAGTAATTTATTTTTAATTTTAGCTCAGTAAGAACACAAGTTAATAATTTTATTTTTTGTAAACCTCTGAAGAGTGAGTACACTGGAACTAACCTTGTAAATTGCTTATTTGTGCTTGCAATTATTTTATGAAATTTCACTTTATCAATTCTTAATCTAAAATTCATAAACTATTGGGATATTTGAATACTAGGTGTTTTTGTAAATAATAACCTTTTATAAAATAAAATAAAATTTTAATAATTTCTTTTTTCTAATTTAAAACATAAAACAAAATTCTTGTATTTAATATTTTTCAAATAAAACCAAATAATAACGTTCTTCTCAAATAAAATAATAACTTTTTTAAAATTATAAGGCAGAACTAATCTCTTAATTTATTATAGTTTATTTTAATATTTTACTACTCAATTTAATGTAATTTATACTTTAATGAAAATTTGAATTTACGATTTAATGAATTTATTTCTTTAATTAACTACAAATATTTCTTAATCTAACATCCTAAGTAACCCAGTATTTAAAATAAATTTATTTGAATTTACTTCAGGCAATTTAATGGGGACTAACGTATTTTACGCTTCTACCGACCTTTTCACACTTGTCCAGGCGTCGCGACGTTTGTGGTGAAATCCGCGAGCGCTGTCTAGTGATGACAAGCTACAGATGTTCTGCGTGCTGATAGAGTTGTCTTGTGGGTGAAGGTGGAGTCCTGTAGGGTTGTCTGGATGTATGATGGATGGCTTCTTAAAGATGGATGGGGTGATGCCGTGTCTGCTATCCCGGTTCGTCTATTCCCTCGTAGCTACAGTTGCATGTCCTAGTGGCCGCCTGGTAGTGTCCTGGAGTCCTGTCTGGAAGCTATACGAATCACTCCATGTATCAGCTGTCCTGTAGGCTATGTTTTTCTTCCAGAAAATCCCAAGTTAGGCCAACTTGTATAGACTAAGTTGCCACTGAAGTTCTTGTAGAGTTAATGCGGTGTCTATTGCTGCATCCCAGATGATAACCGCAATGACGTATCTCCTTACTTGTTATAAAAATTTAAAGTTTAACGAAGAAAATACTCAGCTTCTATCACGCTAAAGTATTTTATAAAAAACAAGTATCTGCTCTCGATGCGTTAACTTACATCGCAGAAAAAATAAGGCTATGCGCGATGCGTTATGTTACGTCGAAAAAATAATAAGGCTCCCGAGTTTCCCCGAGCAATCGTTTATATAAGGTTTTTCGGCACTATTTCATTGCCAACCTAAGCTTTCTACCACTGTATTTCCATAATGCTTTAAAATCCATTTTTTCGCCAACTTCAAACTTCTAGTCTACGTAACTTTTCATCCTGAATTTTATTATAATTTTTTCATAATTCTGTAACATGATTTAGCCTTTGTTTTAATTAAGTTTCTATTGTTTCTTTGAGTACGCCCCTTTTCGTAAACTGGTCACCCTGTTCTCCTTCCATCAGTTTTGTCTTTGGACCTCCCCTCTACCGTCTTGCGTTCTTATCTGGCTTCCCTCAGTTATGTGCTATGGAAATCCTTTTTCCATGTAACTCTTCCAGGGTTTATCCGATTTTCCTGAAACTGACATCATTTTCCTCAGCTCGTTGCCACCTTTCCACACGAACTCGAGTGACGTTCGTACGACTCCTGGTTCGCGTACACGACCCGCGCGCGTTTTTCCGCGGCGATTTTTCCCGGAAAAGTCTTAATTTTACACTTCTTTCGGTTTTTCTTTTTCCACTTTTCTTGTCCGTTGGTTTTCCTTCACTAGCCGGATTTTCATCTCATTTCTGCTTCTGGTTGTCTTGCTGTAAGGTTAGGGACTTCAACGATTTTTCACAAACTAGGGTTTTACTTTACTCCCGAAACATATTTCAAATACTGGATTATTTTTACATAACTACTTCGTTTGCATACTATTTACTATTTTGAATTGTTAAAAGTTTGAGTTTAAATTTTTCATTAGCTGTAAAGGTGCAAATTCTATCACCTTTTTCCTTTTATAAATTTTCTAGTTTTTCTTTTACATTATGAATTACATTTATCAACACTAAAACTTGTTGTAGTTAGAATTTAAAAAACTTTATTTTTAACCTACTTTTTTATCCTTTAAACT
Source organism: Philaenus spumarius (assembly GCA_018207615.1). Taxonomy (NCBI): domain Eukaryota; kingdom Metazoa; phylum Arthropoda; class Insecta; order Hemiptera; family Aphrophoridae; genus Philaenus; species Philaenus spumarius. Next base: position 5,683 of record JAGFPH010001999.1, read on the forward strand.
TTATGAATTACCATTAACTTTTTTATATGACAAAATTTCGCTAAAACTTATTTCACCTTTATTTTAGGCCTTTTTAAGAAAAGCCTAAAAAACCTTTTCTTTTTTAAATTAGAGGAATTTTGAAAATTTTCTCATTCTTTGAAAGCTCGTATCTTACGTAACTTTATGATTTTTTAATATCTAATCTTGCAGTAAATACACCCGCCGTCAGCGTAATGCATTTCCCGAAGATTTTTATTTTTTATTCAAATCTTGGATTTTGGCTTCCCGTAGGAATCTTTTAAGTAATTTTTATAAGTTCCCAATCCTTTTCAGACAGGCAGGGTCCAAAAGTTTAATTCTACCCGATAACAGACCGCCCGCGTATACATGCTGATCTCGTGACCTACATTTGGCTTTAACTCACTGCAAGTCCCTATTATTCAAACTTACAAAATTAATTGCAAATTTAAACTCAAGACCTACAACGAGTTTTGTCCGTTGTAATATATATATTTAAAAATAGAATAGGCCTACTCAAGTTTGTATGTTCCTCCTGCAAGACCTCTAACAAAATTAAGCCTATTTTGCAATATTATTTACATCTATTTACAACTTCACTGCAAAATTACTACTGAATGTTCGCGGGTTCGCCAAATGGTCGTTGAAGTTAACAATTCCAAAGAACCAAATTCGAATGATTTTACAACAAATTCTTCAGATTTCAAAGCTTAATTCCAAAATTCAAATAACTCAAAATCCAAAATTGCCGGCAAGAGGTCCGTTTTTGCTTTCTGTCTCACAGTCCACTAAAATCACCGATCTCTTTTTCAAAGGGTGATTGAAGGACCAACTGTGATAAACTCATTAAAAGTTTCATCACAGACTTGTAATGGAATTCCGTTACTTTTGACATCTGATTAAAACTTCGGTAATTGGCTAAAATTACATTTGCTTTTGGAAAATATCCAGTGAACAGTACTGTCAAAGTTTTTAATGTGCAGCTACAAATTCATGCCATCGTTGATCTAACGCTTCAGACGTTAATTTTAAAAACACAATTATAGGATACTGAAAATTCAGCTGAAGATGTGGGATCCATCGTTTTTACTATTTAACGTGGATTTTACTACTTTAACATGGTCGATGTACGAAATTGAATGAGTCAATGTAGGCCTTCTTGTTATTCAAACCTAACAGATTGACAACAGAACAACTGCACTTTATGTATGCACAATTATGTAATTTAGAGTAGGTAGTTATGTAATTGGGAATGACATAATGGCAGAGTTGCATTTTAGTAAGCCAAAATGTAAGTAAAAAGACTAGACGGGGGAACTGAGAGGGGCAGAAGTTTTTAAATAGGGAGAAAATAATAGAAAAAAGGTCTTTTGGGAAAGGTTCGTTTGCGAGTCTAGAAGTATTGGGAGAGAGAAGCCTGGTCTTCGTAATGAAGACGCCATCATAAAAAAGAGAAGGCCTGTTTTCCGTGAGGTGTGCAGCCTAGGTGGACGTCCGGGCAAGAAAGCTGAGCTGTCTGACCAGCGACACCAGGTCAGAGTAAAGGGGAGGACACAGTTTGTGGATATCAACCCTACAACTGTCCATGCTAATTTTTTGCAATGCTAAGCCATTTCGGTGCGTGAGTATAGTAAGCATATTTTCAAAAATATAGTAAAATTATGTAAATTATAGTAAAATTATTAGTAAATTATTATAGTAAATTATCCAAAAGTGTTCCATAGCTTTTTTGTAGAGGAAGGTTCAAAGAATTCATATATGCCAGTAAAATTTGATTGATGTAAAATTTACAAAGTTATTAGCGCAAGAAACAACAAAATGTTCAGTAACGAATGGAAAAAGTTCAACTTAATTCCTACATAAAATGTAGTAAACATTTATTAGTATTTTTTTTTCAAAATGTACAAAAAGTTTTGTAATTTAGTTATAAATAGAACTGGATAAAAGTATATATCAATTTCAAATTTCTTATTTTGAAAACAACAGTTTTTATGTTCCTACTACAAGAGTGCTAACAAAACTAGGCTTAGTTTGAATAATAATTTATTAATATATGCTTTGCCCCAAAAATTAGATATTATTATAAGAAAGTGTAGAGAATAAATCATAGAATTTATCTATATACTTGTAAATTCTCACTCTGTAAACTTAGTTCACATTATATTAATTGTTCCACAAAATTTGAATAAACTGTCAAAAAGTACTCGCGTATCAAGCATTAAACAATATGACAGTTAGAAGCCGCGTGGGAATTTAGGTTGCACTGCTTCCTCAAGGGGAATTTTGAATTCCAGAAAAGTATGTTTTTCCCACTGCTGTTCGAATAACATCTTAACAGTAAATCTAGTTTACTTTACACCAAACGAAAGATTGAAGTTTGTTCTACACAACGATATAAAGGTATCTATACAAATATATCGGACTGTAACAGATATCTCGAATGTAAATGTGCTGTTTCATTGGTTAAAAACTGGCCAATTGCACGGGTTTAGAAAAACCTTTATATTTTCGAAACTATAAGAGTGACGTCTGATTGGAAGGCAGTTTTAGAACGTTCAAATCTTGACGAATCCAATGCTATCTTTATATTATTCTCAAAATATTTCTGTCGAGCTGTATTGAGCTTTAGAGAAGTGACAAAGTTGAGTAATTTCTTTGTTTTATTCGCGCGCTATTAGCTTTTCAGAAACCTACAATTTTAAAACGATTATTACGTATGTAAATATACGTTTTAGAACAAATTTGTAAATACAAAAATTAAAGTTTAAATCATCTCCTTTCCAACGGTTTTTGTTTTATTGCGATTGGATGATTTTCAGTGGGTGAAACATCCAAACAAGTTGAGTCGCCACAAGACGACTCCATTTGAGAAGTCTAAAACTGAGAATGTTCAAATGGAGCAGTCTGACAGTTGTGGGACAATTTTTTTATGTAAATTCTTGGTTAAATCGCTTCCTGGGTTGATGTACTGGGGAGTTACATATATTTTTAAAGCATTCATATTTGGTAGTAGAAATTTGTATTCCGTTTCGCACGTGGTGTAAAGTATAAAATGTAGACGGAGGGTTACTGTACTTGGAGCATAGTGTAGACATCAAATTAACTTAGGTAGATCTTTCAAATAAAATGATGTTTATATATACTTGATATATGACTGTAACCCTTTTACAAAGTTAGGGCCAGCAATTTGTGAGCCATTAGTAAGAAAGTCATTTCTTAAGAACGCCATTGATGTCTTGAAGTGTAGAAAATTTTCATAAACTTTCAAAGGACCTCTCATTAATAAATACGGCGGACATCTTCAAACAAAATTTGTAATACATGGTTAAAAACACATACATGTTAATTTTAAGGGTTTTCCTACAAACACCAACAATGTTATATTTTAAGAGTAAGGTCATTATTAATAACTATTTAAAATCCCTGCGTGCTGCGCACGCCAACCCCGTTGGAACCTTCTATACACATAGTCATGTTATGTTTTCTTTATAATAAAGGATTAATAATAACCCCAAACTTAAGATGGTAAATAATGTTAAATGTAAAAATCATATTATTTCGTATATTTTATAACAGCAGTTGTAATAAAGGTTAAAAGACAGCAAGATTCAGGTTTACACTTTAATAAAAACCTAACCTAAAAACTAGAAATAAAAATAATTGCTTTTAAGTTTGAAATCAGGTGTTAATGGAAATAGTAGAGTAAACAGCTGTTTTATCTGTTATTTTATTCAGATAATGATGCTGTTTTGGATGCTGTGGTAATGAATATAAATACATTCAAGAAATATGTGTTGGTTCATCAGTCTAGGCCTAACCGATTAAATTTACAAATATTTTGTTAAAAAATGTTTTTATCAAAATGAATTATAGCTACTCAGGGATAGTGAAGCTTTATTAGTAAAACTATTTTTTTCAAACGGTTCAGTAGTTCCAGAGATTACCCCCTACATACAAACAAACAAACAAGCGAATTTTACCTCTTTATAATATTAGTATATACGTATGATTTATTGTAAAATTATATGCAATTAATTATTAGGAAGCTTACACATTTAAACTAACTTTGCCTTACGACAGTCTGTCAGGTTAGCAACAATAATTATTAATATGTTTTATTATTAACATTCAAACTTATTCTAATTCATACATTCGAAATTAAAAAGCAATTGTTATAAATATATTTTAATATGTTTACCTTTTAGTTTTCGTCTTGTGACTTTGTCTGCGTTTTTTTACATATGATGCGTTTCAAAACCTATGTTTCATCATCAGATTAATTAATAAGTAAATTAACATTTCACATCACAAAAACACATCAACATACAACTCACGACACAGAACACATATAAATTGTCCGATAGACGTCTACTACGGCGGGCGGTCGAACGACAATCCATTTGTCGACAACTCGAGTTTATTATTATTCATGCTCTATGGAAAAACTAAGCCATTTTCAAAATGCACAATATTGTAACTTTAAACGGCCGCCATTTTGTGTAGGGTGAACCGTTTGATGTCTGATTTGCGGCATTCTGTTCTCTTAATATAGACTCTCTTAATATGTTCTCTTAATATAAGTTTGATGTACAGCTCGACCTGTGCTCGTATTTAAAGAATTTCCCCCGACTCCCTGCAGGCCGTCCCCCTAAGGTGATAAAAGAATAATTATAATTTCTTTAAAAATTTGTTGTTTTGGTAGAGAAACGATGCACCAAGTTTTGTTGCTTATTCTGCAATGGTTAAAACAAATATAAATGCATTCACATACTTTGGAGACAACATGTATATATGCCTATATAGATACGAGTTATGTCAATAAAATATATTATGTCTTTACTTATTAAGAATTTGTTTTGGAATAATTTAAATTAGAATTACTACTATTACATTATGTTTACTTTCATGTATTCAAATACATTACAACAACATTATATTTTTTAACGCATAACAGAATATCAATCCCGAACGAGTTGCAACCAGTATGTTATACGTTTATAAATACGGTTTCATAGCTTCAGCTTGTTTATTT
>JAGFPH010001999.1:10814-31324 GCA_018207615.1 Philaenus spumarius
GATGAAAGGTATGAACACTTTTTTAGACTTCGGCTCGTGTTTTTTTTTAATACTAAAAAATGTGACGTTTTTGTCACGCACTTTACGTTGCTGTAACGCTAGAAAGCTCAAAAGCTTTTCAACTCTCCGCAATAAAATTACGAAGATTTTGGCACCACCAACTTTTTCTACGACGCGGCGTTTGTGCAGTGTTTACAGACAGAAGTCACACAAAAACTATCGGATGATTTCAATACTTCGGCATTTTAATGCCAGAAGAAGTAATGCAAAATTATTGTACCTTCTAACAATATTTAAACAAATATTTGGTTGTTTTTTAAATACGTAAAACTTTTAAATATATTAAAAAAAGTTAAATTGATAAATTTTTTTTGATGTATCAGTAAGGATTATAAGTAGTAACTCTAGTAGCGAAAACTCAAATGATAGTTCAAATCAATTGTATTGCAAGTGCAAGACAACTTGAGTAATTTTGAGGAAATTAGTATAGGGGGTTATGAATATTTTTAAAGGGAAATTATTTTATAACTTTTAGTGCTTTTTAAAAACGTGTTAATTTTTGAAGTGTAAACTTCTATAGGCGCACCACGTCCACAAAATTTGTATACATGTTTGTATAGCAGAGTTTTCTTGTTGCTGGGGGTGAATCGGATTTTACCGTCTCGCTCTAATGTCTCTATTCCGTCAGTTTGAAAAAAGTTTTGGTCTTGCCGAGATTCGAACCAGCAGAGTCTATCCCACAGACTATCGCTTTAGCCGGTTAGGCCACGATCGCATTGCTAATTTAGCATATTTGAGTTGGGTATATAAGTGTGACAGATTGTCCTACATCATAGGCTTAATCTGTTAATGTTAATACAATGTATAATTTAATCAGTAATACCTCTGAAATGGACATTGTGCTTCCTCATTTCGTAAGTTGTGTTAGTAACAAGTTTACACTTTTCCCGCGTGGTCTTAAACAAACAATTACATTTTTGTTTGTTTTTAAATCATTATTACTAGTAAGTGTAAATCTGTTCCTAATATTGTTTGAATTACAGTACGTACGTAAAATAGAATAACTACATGTTTTGTTTTATTGTTTGAATTACAGTACGGTACGTAAACTAGAATAAATACATGATCTGTTTAATTGTTTGAATTACAGTACGGTACGTAAAATATAATAAATACATGCTCTGTTTTATTGTTTGAATTACAGTACAGTAAGTAAAATAGAATAATTAAATGTTTTGTTTTATTGTTTAAATTACAGTACGGTACGTAAAATAGAATAAATACATGATCTGTTTTATTGTTTGAATTACAGTAAGGTACGTAAAATATAATAAATACATGCTCTGTTTTATTGTTTGAATTACAGTACAGTAAGTAAAATAGAATAATTAAATGTTTTGTTTTATTGTTTGAATTACAGTACGGTACGTAAAACATAATAAATACATGCTCTGTTTTATTGTTTGAATCACAGTACGGTAGGTAAAATATAACAAATACATGCTCTGTTTTATTGTTTGAATTACAGTACGGTACGTAAACTAGAATAAATACATGATCTGTTTTATTGTTTGAATTACAGTACGGTACGTAAAATATAATAAATACATGCTCTGTTTTATTGTTTGAATTACAGTACAGTAAGTAAAATAGAATAATTAAATGTTTTGTTTTATTGTTTGAATTACAGTACGGTACGTAAAATAGAATAATTACATGTTTTGTTTTATTGTTTGAATTACATCAGTAAGGTACGTAAAATAGAATAATTACATGTTTTGTTTTATCGTTTTTCCACATTCTTCGGTTAACCCTGTTCTGCTAATATTTGATACTGCGTAACAAGCTTCTAACGTATTTCAAAGTTCAGCAATAAACCCTTCCAGGAAATGTTAAGTCGAAATAAATTAATGCCAACCACTTTGAATGCTCTCAAAACACAAGCGTAACCAAATTAACGATAGCCCTTCAATGCAGTCTGTTTCATTCAAGAAAACTAAGCTTTGCCACGAGTTTAATTTCTCGGAAATATCGAACTAAACATCGGATTATTGGAAATCCGGTACATTCAGTAATACTGTTTTACATGGGATTATTGTAGATGGATTGGTACTTAAATTTACTTATAAGCTTCGGTTTTGAATTACGTAAATCAGTGTAGGAAGACGCTTATAAATAAATAAATTTACAAGGAATTCACACATAACCTAGATAACGTATTAAATAATCCATCGACTTATATGATTCTTCCCTCGTTTATCAAGATAGAACTGGTCGATAACCACCGTACAAAGTAGACAGTTTAGTGTATCATAGACGATGCGATGGTGTACACCCACCGGCTTAATCCGTATCGCACTATAAATTATGTGGTTTGTAATTATTGTTATTAATGTGTTTGTGTTTTTGTGTTTATATGACTACCTGAAGAGTGATTAATATAATATACTTGATAATGGGAGTACGGTCTCGAAACGCGTCGTAAGTAGGACAAAACAAAAAATCACACGACTGACTAACAACCAGGTAAATTACAGGTAGTAATTTCCAGTACATTTATTTCATTTTCTAAAAAATATGTTGGAAGTATAGAGTAATTTTTACCTTATTCCGAATTTGCCAATTTTTTACTATTATAATAAATGTTGATGAATTCAAGAAACATTTATTGGCATAAGATAAATATTGTTCAGATTTTCATCTAAATCAGAGTTATTTTATTAAAACGTATAACAAGTAACAACATACATTTCAATTGTAATACAGTAAGCCTTTTTCGTTAAAATTTTCTTTGTGTTTGCTTTTATTTTGTTAATCCAATCTAAGTTTGTTGCGAAGAAAAATTAACTGATTATAAATTTACTAAGTTGGTCGATGTGTTAATGAATGTAAATGAATATACACAAATGTATATGTATACAAAATTTTTTATGACATCCCAAAACTTGTTCCTGGCACCATGATCGGTGACTCCAGACCTTAGGTCTTACCATATCTTTCCTATGGATGTTCGCTAATCTATATATATAAAAGCGAAATACCACTCACTCACTCACTCACTGACTCACTCATCACGATTTCTCAAAAACTACCGAACGGATTGAAATTAAATTTGGTATGTAGCTTCCTCTAGGGCCATAGGTGACTATAGGTTACTAAGAAAGGGTTTCAAAAAATTCGAAATTTTAGGGTGGGTTTGGGGGATCAAAGTTATTAAAACACGATTTCTTCAAAACTACCGAACGGATTGGAATGAAATATGGTATGTAGCTACCTATAGGCCCATAAGTGTTTACTAAAAAAGGGTTTTAAAAAATTGGAAATTTTAGGGGATTTGGGGGGTAAAAATTACTAAATACGATTTATCCAAAATTACCGAACAGATTGGAATGAAACTTGGTATGAAGCTTCCTCTAGGGCCATAGACGCTCGCTAAGAAAGGGTTTAAAAAAATTCGAAATTTTAGGGGTGGTTTGGGGTGGGGGATAAAAGTTATTAAATCACGATTTCTTCAAAACTACCGAACGGATTGGAATTAAATTTGGTATGTAGCTTCCTCTAGGGCCATAGGCGCTCGCTTAGAAAGGGTTTGAAAAAATTGGCAATTTTAGGGGGTTTGGGAGGTAAAAATTACTAAATCACGATTTCTCCAAAATTACCGAACAGATTGGAATGAAATTTGGTATGTAGCTTCCTCTAGGGCCATAGGCGCTCGCTAAGAAAGGGTTAAACAAAATTCGAAATTTTAGGGGGGTTTGGGGGGATCAAAGTAACTAAAATCATAATTTCAGATCTTTTATTATTATGACAATAGTGCTTTTATTATTTAAGTTCTATATATATAAAAGCCAAAAACCACTCACTGACTGAACAGTTAAAAAGAATACAATTTCTTTAAAAAGACTGAAAATACCAACCACCACGGGCAACGCCGTACGGGTCAGCTAGTAACTTAATAAACTGACAGCCCAGATTTTAAGTTCAATGAGTTTGTTTACAGGTAGACTGAATAAGTTTAATAAACGTATCCGTAATATTATGTAATAGATTTTGGTTAGGAAGGATGTACGATCGGATTACGAACGTGTGATCAGTGAACTATATAAAATCGGAATTGATGAGTTGCAGGCTGACAGAAGTATTAGCGCTGTGATGCTGGATTTAGCAGAGTAAATTCTTTTGCTTTCGTATTTCAATTAGTCCGACACAAAAGAATTATATTTTATGATTCAATAAATGCGTCCACTATTCAACATTCAATTTCCACTAAGATTTTGTATTTGCCAGTTAACTGAAAAGCTTATTCTATTCGGCTGCATGTACAGGGTGAAATAATTCGATCACGCGGCTGGACCGTTGACGTGAGTTTAGCGAACTTCTAAAATTAAGTTTATATGTTTTAGGATTTTAAACGAATATTTGGGAAACTCACGAAGGCGTTGAACAGGCGCTTGTTTCCACGAAATATACTAGTAGTTCTGTGAACAGTAGACCTCGCTCGTTGAAATAACAAATGTGGTTCTGAGGTTATAATAAAAGTAGTGTGCCAGTAAGCAGCAGGTTTAGCCAGTGGAACATTATTTTGCAATTCCCGCGATTCCGGGGTTTCTAGTTCTCGTTTTTTTCTTTTCTTAAGATTTAACTGCAAAAGATTTTCTTTTAGTTGGCATTGTGTTTTATTTAGGTTAGTAATGCGTAAGGGTGCTAAAAATATAGCGTTATTGAGGGAAAACATAGAATTAAATATTTACATACTTATATAACTAGAACTTAACAATGCATTTACAGTTCCATATCATATTCCAATATTAGAAATAATGAAAACAAACGATGTTAAAGCGTCGTGATAGTGACCTCAACCCATGTACCAACACTTCCCACGCTGTCCAACGGTCATTTTTTGTATGTCCTTTATCGCCGCGAGGTTACAATTGTTTCCTCTAATTTTCTAATTCAAGTAAAGTCTAGTCAAATACTTTTATGGACTAATAATTTACAAGTATACAGTTCTATTCTATAATTTATTCTCTACACTTTCTTATAATAATATGTAATTTTTAGGCAAAGGATATAGTATTACTATTCAAAATAGACCTGTTTTTGTTAGCAGTCTTGTAGTAGGAACATAAAGACTGGTGTTTTCAAATAAGAAATTTGAAATTGATAAATATTTTTATACAGTTCTATTTAGAACTGAATTACGTAACTTTTTTACATTTATGAAAAAAATTACAACAAATTTTTATTAATTTTTATGTAGGCCTAAAGTTGAACTTTTTCCTTTCGTTACTGAACATGCTTGTTTCTCGAGCTAATAACTTTGTTAATTTTACTTAATTCATTTTTGTACTTGCACATATGAATTCTTTGAACCTTTATCTAAAAAAAAAAAAACTATGGAACACTTTGAATCGATTTAGAATAAACGTATAAAACCATGGTTAAAATACAAAAACTTGGACGATTTTTAACACATTTTAAGTTTGCGGCCATTTTGCGTGCTTACCGTTAGAGATACGGAAAAAACCAAGAATATAATTTTGTTTAAAATCAAACTACTAGCTTAAATATTAGTTTTTAAATTCGACTTACGGTTAAGCAACAAACTGGCTTTGGGAAAAAGCTTACACTGAGAGAAAATGTGCGGCCGCAATTTTTATTTTATTTAAGGGGTTAAAAATGAAAAATGGAAAAACCCCGTATATATACATCGCTCGGCTTAGGAATAAGGAACATTCATGCAACAAATCGTCACAATCGGCCAAGGCGTTTGGCCGTAATAGTGAAACAGACAGACCATAGATCATGAATAATAAAATAGATCATGCATGCATACGGGGGCTCTGTGCCGAAAAAAAAGGTTGTCGCGAAAATAGTGCATGATCGCGCCGCGAGGTAGCGCTAGGGAGAAATCGTTGGTAGCATTGGTGTTTCACACAGCTTCCGTCGTTTCCCCAATAGGTAGCACCACTATCGTCGAATTTCCAGTGGAACGAAATATTGCATTGGATCGGAGTTCTATTAGGTTATCCAAATACAATGGACAGACACACTGACGAAATTCCGAAATGCTCGCTTCGCTCGGTCAATTAGTAGAAGCACCTCAGCCTCCAGTACACAATCACGGGCTGCTTTGCGAGTTTGAACCTCTACCACGCGTCTTTGGGTTATGGACCGCTTCGCTCCTTGACGAGTTTGCATACAATCACTCGGTATATCCAGAGCAATATTACTGAAATGGATAAACGAAAGAACATTTCGATTTATATTTTATAATCTAAACTATGCGAGCGCCGCTTTTTTAACTAACTGTAATAAACTCGTTAAAAGTTTTATCGTCAACTCTAATGGGATTCCAGTTTATTTTATGTCTTATTGGAACTTTAGTAATTGGTTTTAAATTACAGCTTTTGTGTCGGAAAATATTCAGCGAACTCTATTAGGCAAGTTTAGTGAGTACTTGAAACTATTAAATGTGGTCCTGATAGTTGGTACTTCGTGAAATGCCGTAAGACATTCCTCAATACCTAAACAGTTGAGTGTTTGTCTGTAACAATAAAATACAGACACAACAATAAGGTAATGCACACTCGACGTGGCACAGCGCGACTTTTTGTAACATTCGTAAATGAATGGATTAGCTCATATTGACATCGCTACGCTACGCAGCGCGACTCGCGTGGAACGATAGTCGCGTGGCACAGGGCAGTGACACAGTTTCTCGCGCCACACGTCACACGATTTCGTTAAGTCTAGCGTATTAGCCTATAAGCAGTCACGATGAACTTGTCTTGGATAAAAATCAATTTTCTCTAAAAATAAACATCCGATTTGTATGAAATTTAAAATGTACATAAACAATATATTTATAAATAAATGTAATATAAAAAACATATACAGGGTTAGTTAAAAGTCTGGAGACACCCCCTTAACTCTCCACCGAGCATTGATAGAAAATCCAAACCCGGGGGTTGTTTATAAGTCATAAAAGCACACTTCCCCATGCAGAGGTCAACGTTGCCCCCCAGCTCAAAATTGGAATTTTTGGGGCTACTCAATATTTTTAAATGGGAAGTATGGTCATGTGATACCTCATTTTAAAGGTATATTTAAGACTAGGAAAATGATATAAAGAAAATAAAAATCGGAACACCAAAACAAAATAGCGGCCCTAAACGTGTTGAAATAAATCGACATAAAGTTGATAATGTCTCGAAAAGGAAGAGTTTCTAGAAACAATTTCAAAAGACAAAAAATGTTTATTTCAAATTGTTTGACCTAAAATATTGCTTCCACATCGATTTCGTAAATTTGTTTTTTTACAACATTTTTCAAGATGGAGGAGTAAAAATTAATTTTTTGGAATATATATATATATATATATATATATATATATATATATATATATTATATATATATAATATAAAAACATTAAAACTCTACGACAATATTTAAGCACATAGGCCACCAACTCTAGGCCTCTAGGCCTCTTTTGTACGTATGGTTAAACTTTACAATCGTACCCCAAATAAAAACGTTAATATCTCACTAACCATTTGTTTAATTTTTTTGAGCGGGTAGGGGGGTGTATTTATTTTTACTACCTTGATTAATTATTATGTCAATTAAGTCATATGTTTATATTTTGTACTGAACTTGCGCAGTCCATCATCGAAGATATGTTGATAGGCTAATTATACGCACTCTATAGGCTATGCTTAGTAAAGTTGCTGACCTATTCTTTAAATATTATAGTAGAGCTATCATTTTTATTATATTGTATTTATACATATTTGTTTAAATATATTTCAAATTTCATCTAAATTGGATAAATATTTTTAGAGAAAATAGATTTGCATTGTCTTATGTTCAGTAGGCTATAATTGTCAATTACCCATATATTTATAATCTAAGTGTCTTCTATAATAGGCCTATTATAAGATTCTGAGATTAGATATAATAAACATAGTTTTATCCGTGAATCATTCATTTTGAACATTCTAACAAATAAAATGTTTAGAGAGTTGGAAGCAACCGCACAGGTCGCATTGCACACATCATTTTAATCTTCCAATTGCCGTTTGTTATTAGATTGTTTTATATACAAATATTTACTGTTTCCATGCGTTTAATGTTATTATAATAAAGGTGTAGAATTAATTATAACATCAAAGCTAAGGTGGTAAACACAGTTGAATTTCCGTTCATTGTAAATACATTCAATAAACATAACATGTTGGTTCATCAGTCCAGACCTAACCTAAAATTATTGTATGTTTAATTTATTTTACCTGTGTTAACGGCAACATACATACAATAATTTTAAGGTAGGCCTAGATCTAAAATTACTTTCTAGGCCTAACCTAAAATTTCAGCGTTTGACGATAATATCTGAACTACGCCGGACGGAACCGATCGTCTCTTAATTTAAATTGACGAACCGAAACACATGTTTTTTGAATGTATTTACATTCATTGCCATAGCAACCAATTTGGTAACGTTTTTTTCGTTACTCTTATTTTATATTTGCCATTGCCATAGCAACCAATTAATACAACTTTTTTTCTTTACGCATTACATTTTCCCCAATACTACACTATAAACTGAAACACATTTATTGATAGAGTTATTCTAGTTCCATGATGTACATTTCGGTAACTAAGTTACCATCATCGGAGGGTTCTAAATATAAACTCTAGACCCTAAATCTAAAACTGAGATATATATATGTAATAGTTTTATTTAATTTGTTAATTTATAATTTTTTATTATGTATTTTATTTGTGTAGCATTTCATATATTCCCCTGACAGTAATTAGACGTGAAATATCAAACAGGATTTCAGCTAATTAAGGACGCCACCGTACTCTTACTGAGATATAATTTTGATTACTTAAATAATTTTTCGAATCTGTTTAAAGTGTGGGTCCAAACTAAACCAGCGTGTTTGTACGGACACATAAATTACTAATCTTTAGTTCCAAAGTTTAAACGAAATCTTGTAAACCCGCTTATTTTGACGAATAACTGTTTGTAAAGCACAACTTTTTGGGGTTTCAATCCTTCTCTAACCGATTAATTGGAAAAAGGATTTGCGTAATCTCTATGTCCCCGTGCACACTGAGCGGAGAAATGAAGACTGGTATACGCTGTAGTTCAGTTTAAATTTGGAACGTAAAAACCTTTCAACCAAAACCAAATAAACAAGCTGAAGCTATGAAACCGTATTTATAAACGTATAACACACTGGTTGCAACTCGTTCGGGATTGATATTCTGTTATGCGTTAAAAAATATAATGTTGTTGTAATGTATTTGAATACATGAAATTAAACATAATGTAATAGTAGTAATTCTAATTTAAATTATTCCAAAACAAATTCTTAATAAGTAAAGACATAATATATTTTATTGACATAACTCGTATCTATATAGGCTATACATGGTGTCTCCAAAGTATGTGAACGGATTTATATTTTTTTTAACCATTGCAGAATACGCAACAAAACTTGGTACATCGTTTCTATACCAAAACAACTTAATTTTAAAGCAATTACAATTATTCTTTTATCACGTTAGAGGGACGGCCTGCAGGGAGTCGGGGGAAATTCTTTAAATACGAGCATAGGCCGAGTTGTACATCAAACTTATATTAAGAGAACATATTAAGAGAGTCTATATTAAGAGAACAGAATGCCGCAAATCAGACATCAAACGGTTCACCCTACACAAAATGGCGGCCGTTTAAAGTTACAATATTGGGCATTTTTAAAATGGCTTAGTTATACCATAGATCATGAATAATAATAAACTCGAGTTGTCGACAAATGGGTTGTCGTTCGACCGCCGTAGTAGACGTCTATCGGACAATTTATATGTGTTGTATGTTGTTGTGTTTTTGTGATGTGAAATGTTAATTTACTTATTAATTAATCTGACGATGAAACATAGGTTTTGAAACGCGTCTATGTAACAAACGCAGACGAAGTCACAAGACGGAAACTAAAAGGTAAACATATTAATATATATTTATAACAATTGCTTTTTCATTTCGAATGTATGAATTAGAATAAGTTTGAATGTGAATAATAAAACATATTAATAATTATTGTTGCAAACCTGACAGACTGTCGTAAGGCAAAGTTAGTTTAAATGTGTAAGCTTCCTAATAATTAATTGCATATAATTTTACAATAAATCATACGTCTATACTAATATTATAAAGAGGTAAAATTCGCTTGTTTGTTTGTTTGTATGTGGGGGGTATTCTCTGGAACTACTGAACCGTTTGAAAAAAAATAGTTTTACTAATAAAGCTTCACTATGCCTGAGTAGCTATAATTCATTTTGATAAAAACATTTTTTAACAAAATATTTGTAAATTTAATCGGTTAGGCCTAGACTGATGAACCAACACATATTTCGTGAATGTATTTATATTCATTACCACAGCATTAAATTGAATAAAATAACAGATAAAACAGCTGTTTGCTCTAATATTTCCATTAACACCTGATTTCAAACGTAAAAACAATTATTTTTATTTCTAGTTTTTAGGTTAGGTTTTTATTAAAGTGTAAACCTGAACCTTGCTGTCTTTTAACCTTTATTACAACTGCTAGAAGGATCCAACGGGGTTGGCGTGCGCAGCACGCAGGGATTTTCCATAGTTATTAATAATAACCTTACTCTTAAAATACACATTGTTGGTGTTTGTAGGAAAACCCTTAAAATTACCATGTATGTGTTTTTAACCATGTATTACAAATTTTGTTTGAAGATATTATTGTCCGCCATATTTATTAAAGAGAGAGGCCCTATGGCCTAATTTCTAAAAATTGTCTACTCTTTAAGGCAGCAATGGCGTTCTTAAGAAAGGGCTTTCTTATTAATGGCCCACAACTTGCTGGCTCTAACTTTGTAAAAGGGTTACAATCATGTATCAAGTATATAATATAAACATCTATTTTATTTGAAAGATCTACCTAAGTTAATTTGATGTCTACACTATGCTCTAACTACAGTAACCCTCCGTCTAAATTTTATACTTTACACCACGTGCGAAACGGAATAAAAATTTCGACTACCAAATATGAATGTTTTAAATACATATATATAATTCTCCCAGTACATCAACCTAGAAAGCGATTTAACCAAGAATTTACATAAAAAATTGTCCCACAACTGTCAAGACTGCTCCATTTGAACATTCTCAGTTTTAGACTTCTCAAATGGAGTCGTCTTGTGGCAACTCAACTTGTTTGGATGTTTCACCCACTAAAAATCATCCAATCGCAATCAAACGAAAACCGTTGGAAAGAAAATGATTTTAACTTTAGTTTTTGTGTTTACAAATTTGTTCTAGTACGTATATTTACATACGTAATAATCGTTTTAAAATTGTAGTTTTCTGAAAAGCTAATGCCGCGCAATTAAAACACAAAGAAATTACTCAACTTTGTCACTTCTCTAAAGCTCAATACAGCTCGACAGAAATATTTTGAGAATAATATAAAGATAGCATTGGATTCGTCAAGATTTGAACGTTCTAAAACGGCTTTCCAATCAGACGTCACTCTTATAGTTTCGAAAATATAAAGGTTTTTCTAAACCCTTGCAATTGGCCAGTTTTCAACCAATGAAACAGCACATTTGCATATGAGATATCTGTTACAGTCCGATATATTTGTATAGATACCTTTATATCGTTGTGTAGAACAAACTTCAATCTTTCGTTTGGTGTAAAGTAAACTAGATTTACTGGTAAGATGTTATTCGAACAGCAGTGGGAAAAACATACTTTTCTGGAATTCAAAACTCCCCTTGAGGAAGCAGTGCAACCTAAATTCCCACGCGGCTTCTAACTGTCATATTGTTTAATGCTTGATACGCGAGTACTTTTGACAGTTTATTCAAATTTAGTGGAACAATTAATATAATGTGAACTAAGTTTACAGAATGAGAATTTACAAGTATACAGATAAATTCTATGATTTATTCTCTACACTTTCTTATAATAATATCTAATTTTTGGTTCAAAGCATATATTCCTAAATTACTATTCAAACTAAGCCTAGTTTTGTTAGCAGTCTTGTAGTAGGAACATAAAAACTGTTGTTTTCAAAATAAGAAATTTGAAATTGATATATACTTTTATCCAGTTCTATTTATAACTAAATTACAAAACTTTTTGTACATTTTGAAAAAAAAATACTAATAAATGTTTACTACATTTTATGTAGGAATTAAGTTGAACTTTTTCCATTCGTTACTGAACATTTTGTTGTTTCTTGCGCTAATAACTTTGTAAATTTTACATCAATCAAATTTTACTGGCATATATGAATTCTTTGAACCTTCCTCTACAAAAAAGCTATGGAACACTTTTGGATAATTTACTATAATAATTTACTAATAATTTTACTATAATTTACATAATTTTACTATATTTTTGAAAATATGCTTACTATACTCACGCACCGAAATGGCTTAGCATTGCAAAAAATTAGCATGGACAGTTGTAGGGTTGATATCCACAAACTGTGTCCTCCCCTTTACTCTGACCTGGTGTCGCTGGTCAGACAGCTCAGCTTTCTTGCCCGGACGTCCACCTAGGCTGCACACCTCACGGAAAACAGGCCTTCTCTTTTTTATGATGGCGTCTTCATTACGAAGACCAGGCTTCTCTCTCCCAATACTTCTAGACTCGCAAACGAACCTTTCCCAAAAGACCTTTTTTCTATTATTTTCTCCCTATTTAAAAACTTCTGCCCCTCTCAGTTCCCCCGTCTAGTCTTTTTACTTACATTTTGGCTTACTAAAATGCAACTCTGCCATTATGTCATTCCCAATTACATAACTACCTACTCTAAATTACATAATTGTGCATACATAAAGTGCAGTTGTTCTGTTGTCAATCTGTTAGGTTTGAATAACAAGTAGGCCTACATTGACTCATTCAATTTCGTACATCGACCATGTTAAAGTAGTAAAATCCACGTTAAATAGTAAAAACGATGGATCCCACATCTTCAGCTGAATTTTCTGTATCCTATAATTGTGTTTTTAAAATTAACGTCTGAAGCGTTAGATCAACGATGGCATGAATTTGTAGCAGCACATTAAAAACTTTGACAGGACTGTTCACTGGATATTTTCCAAAAGCAAATGTAATTTTAGCCAATTACCGAAGTTTTAATCAGATGTCAAAAGTAACGGAATTCCATTACAAGTCTGTGATGAAACTTTTAATGAGTTTATCACAGTTGGTCCTTCAATCACCCTTTGAAAAAGAGATCGGTGATTTTAGTGGACTGTGAGACAGAAAGCAAAAACGGACCTCTTGCCGGCAATTTTGGATTTTGAGTTATTGGAATTTTGGAATTAAGCTTTGAAATCTGAAGGATTTGTTGTATAATCATTCGAATTTGGTTCATTGGAATTGTTAACTTCAACGACCATTTGGCGAACCCGCGAACATTCAGTAGTAATTTTGCAGTGAAGTTGTAAACAGTTGTAAATAATATTGCAAAATAGGCTTAATTTTGTTAGAGGTCTTGCAGGAGGAACATACAAACTTGAGTAGGCCTATTCTATTTTTAAAAATATATATATATATATTATATAAGCGAAATACCACTCACTCACTCACTGACTCACTCATCACGATTTCTCAAAAACTACTGAACGGATTGAAATGAAATTTGGTATGTAGCTTCCTCTAGGGCCGTAGGTGCTCTCTAAAAAAGGGTATGAAAAATTTCGAAATTTTAGGAGGCGTTTGGGGGGATCAAAGTTATTAAAAAACGATTTCTTAAAAACTACCGAACGGATTTGAATGAAATTTGGTATGTAGCTTCCTCTAGGGCCATAGGTGCTTACTAAGAAAGGGTTTGAAAAAATTCGAAATTTTAGGTGGGGTTTGGGGGGATCAAAGTTATTAAATCACGATTTCTTCAAAACTGATGAACGGATTTTAATGAAATTTGGTATGTAGCTTCCTCTAGGGCCATAGGTGATGACTAAAAAAGGGGTTTAAAAAATTGGAAATTTTAGGGGGTTTGGGGGGTAAAAATGACAAAATCACGATTTCTCCAAAATTATCGAACAGATTGGAATTAAATTTGGTATATAGTTCCTCTAGGGCCATAGGCGCTCGTTAAGAAAGGGTTTAAAAAAATTCGAAATTTTAGGGGGGGTTTGGGCGATCAAAGTTATTAAATCACGATTTCTTCCAAACTACAGAACGGATTGGAATGAAATTTGGTATGTAGCTTCCTCTAGGGCCATAGGTGCTCACCAAGAAAGGGTATGAAAAATTTCGAAATTTTAGGAGGGGTTTGAGGGGATCAAAGTTACTAAAATCATAATTTCAGATCTTTTAATATTATGACAATAGTACTTTTATTATTTAAGATCTATATATATAAAAGCCAAATACCACTCACTGACTGAATACTTAAAAAGAATACAATTACGTTAAAAATACTGAAAATACCAACCACCATGGGCAACGCCGTACGGGTCAGCTAGTTGGTATAATTTGTATACAGTTCTATTTTGATCTAAATAAAAAAGTGTTTATTTTGTTTTATGTATGAATAAAGTTGGATTTTTCCTTTACTGGAAGTGTTTTGCTTCCTGAGCTGATTACTTTTAAAATTTGTAACTATGCTTTTTTTTATCTTTTTCTATAAAAAAGCAACTGAACTTTCCTTTGGATTGGGATGTAATTACCATATTTGGAGAATTTTTGAAAAAATTATTGCAAAACGCAAAAAAATCCGGGCGAATTAACAAGGCCAGTCCTGCCATTTCCAGGGTTAACTAATTTAATAATCTTATCCTCTAAAGCGAGAGATAATTGTCTGTCTGCTAAATGGATCTGGAATCTCCGTCTAAGGATTTTTGATTTTTTGATTTTATATGGGGCTTTTGGCCACGAGAAATCGATTGGAAATGGTCACCAGTCTGGGAAAATTCGTTTTCTACGTCTTTTTATTAAATAAAAAAGTGAAATTTGTCCATTTTAAACAATACAAAGCACAGCTGATGCAAATGTTTTCAATGTCATTACAATAATCATCTGTTTTCTTTTAAACGAAGCACAGCTGATGCAAATGTTTTCAATGCCATTACAATAATCATCTGTTTTCTTTTAAACTGTATTTTATTAGAGGTAAGCCTAATGTTGTATCTACTTATAGTTACCATGGCAACGAATACTTCTGCTAAATAAACATACCCTTTATTTAGTTGTTTAATGTTATAGGCCTAACCTAAACGATGTTCACGGAAATTTGAAATATTTATTATTGAAATCATAGCCCTGCTTATAATCGAGCTTTAGCTCGGTCTCCTGATACTGTTAATTAAAAGAGATGTACATAATATCTTATTTGATCGACTACTTATATTTTCCTGTTTGCCGTCGGTATGAAGACAGCAAAGATGTTATTTTTGTTTTACACTGGTCCGCAGATATGTCTATCTCAACGGATATTTCTCGCCAAACATCTGCTTTCATTTATATTTTGTTAATGACCCTTATGCAGAGTATCAGAAAGAATGATTTGGTTTCTGTAATGTATTAATTTAATTAAATTCTCTCCTGATTAATCCATATTTAATCACTGGAAACTAAATATCTTAAAAAACAATAATCATATGCGCGCTAAAAAATACAAACCTTTCACGCTCCCGTCCAAATATGAACATCGAATATTCAAAGTGTACGTTGAAAAAAAAACCGACAGCAGATGGATCTCCATAAGTGGCGCGTGCCCCTTACAGATATGACTAATTCAATGCGCTCGAGTGTGTACGCACCTTTGTATATTCGATACTGTTGTATAATCGAATTTAGCTGGTAAGATACAAATTAAAGTATAATAATTGCAATAAAACCGAATATCGATATTTTTGACGCAATCCACTTATTTCGACTGTACTGAAATATTGACAAGAGGTTCCTTATTGTTTTCCACCTATTGTAAATGTTAATAGTTTCTTTAACTATATTATTTCGATATTTTCCCAACGGTCATAAAAACACCAAAATACGTAGTTTAAAAGGAGATTGATTCAAGTATTATTTATTACAAATTCGGTATTATAGATACACTAGCTGACCCGTACGGCGTTGCCTGTGGTGGTTGGTATTTTCAGTCTTTTTAACGTAATTGTATTCTTTTTAAGGGTTCAGTCAGTGGTTGGTATTTGGCTTTTATATACATAGATCTTAAATAATAAAAGCACTATTGTCATAATAATAAAAGATCTGAAACTATGATTTTAGTAACTTTGATCCCCCCAAACCCCTCCTAAAATTTCGAAATTTTTCATACCCTTTCTTAGCGAGCGCCTATGGCCCAAGAGGAAGCTACATATCAAATTTCATTCCAATCTGTTCGGTAAGTTTGGAGAAATCGTGATTTAGTAATTTTTACCACCCAAACATTTAAATTTTTTTTAATACCATTTTTTAGTGAACACTTGTGGCCCTAGAGGAAGCTACATATCAAATTTCATTCCAATCCGATCGGTAGTTTTGAAGATATCGTTTTTTAATAATTTTTATCCCCCCCAAACCCCCGCTAAATATTTCTAATTTTTTTTGAACCCCTTATTTATTGAGCACCTACGGCCCTAGAGGAAGCTTACATACCAAATTTAATTTCAATCCGTTAGGTAGTTTTTGAAAAATCGTGATGAGTGAGTGAGTGGTATTTCGCTTTTATATATATAGATAAACAAAGTAAGTTTCACCATGTTGTGTAATGATTATGAAATTTACAATCAGCTCTAATAGTTTAATTAAATGGTTCAAAATCCTCGTCCAAGCTTTAACTAATTGAGAATGTAATCCTGTACTGGAACCGATTAATCTGCACGCGGATTAGAGAGGACACTGCGCGGGACCGTTTTAGTCCAGTTTGGTGTTTGGAACCTCAACTCTGTTACAATGATTGTAAAACCAATATTGACAAAAACAATACCTACTAGTCTAATTAGTAAATGATTCGATCAAGCAAATGAAATGCTGACGTGAGTTGAGCGAATTTCGAAAATTAAGTTTGTATGATTATAGGGTGTCAACAAACTATTTGGAAAATCGATCTAGTCACGAAGACGTTGGCTAGCTGTCAGCTTGTATGGCATATATTAGTAATGTGTTTGTAACTCTGGCTCAACAGCTTCTTTCATTACGCTCGTAGCGGAAAACTCGCTTTGGGAGTTGTCCCTTCGACCTTGCGGCCTCGGATCAAAAACTGTCCAAAAGCTTAAGTCTCCCACCTGGACAGCGGACAGCGGTTGTCAGTATGATTCTGATAATAATTAGGTTCAAAGTTTAAATGAATGGTAGACCTATTTTTGTTATGTTTACTTGAGTTTGATGATTAAGTCATCCTGTATCACTGACTTATCTTTTTACTTTCTCACTATACTATAGTATAGAGAAATTATAGTGATCGCAAAAAAAATCCATGTTGAGATTTTTGTGGAAATATCCGTTTTTGACCCCCTGAGTCCAAAAAAGTGGTTTTTACAAAACGTCTGTCTGTATGTACACAAAGCTAGAGCGAAAACTATTTCAAGAAATTTGCACCAGACATGACAAGCAGGCTCAATAGATGCACGAAAAACGGTTTTCAAAAATGTTGACAAACAACCCCCTTTTTGGCAAAAAAAACCCCCAAAAAATCAGTTATTATTTTTTTATAAAAAAACGGCTCTAACCATTTTGATACAATTAGGCTTATTTGTAGCCTTTAATGTACCCTACCATATGCAAAAACCGCACATTTCTAAAAATTCTCGTTTAGTTAATAATAATAATAACTGATTTTTGGGGTTTTTTTGGCCATAAAGGAGGTTGTTTTTCAACATTTTTCAAAACCTTTTTTCGTGTATCTAGCCTATGCAGCCCTAATTGGCGTGTTTGCTGAAAATTTGTTCGAAATCGATCCTATAGTTTTCCCTCTAGATAATAATAATAATATTTATTAGTCGATCTCCTACTTTAGTAAATCATTCTCCTACCCCAACTGCAACAATTATGAAGTCACAGTGAATCGGTTTAATAATTTAAATATGTTTGTGAGAAAGTACGTGCCAGTTCCTGGTACAGTTTAACTAATTTCTATTCTGCCATATGTATGATTTCTGAATACAACTAAAAATCAGCATTAAATTTATCACAGATTTGTTTCTGCAAAATTAGGCCAGCAAATAGAGATTTTTGTACCTCGTATGTTAAAAATTGTTTACCAAACCGATTGATTTTGACTTGAAGAACAGTTGGTAAATGAAAATACCACCTGCGGAAACAATGATTTTTATTGTGGAATTATTGAAATAATAAAAATAGTTAAATATTTTAATCTTTGTGGTTTTTGCTTATATTTTGCAAATCGTTAGATGAAACGACTTCTAATGGAAAAGTTGTAGTTAATTTTAAAACATTTTTAAATCAGACTTTGAAAGTCTTGATCGGTGCATTTTTGGCAAATAAAATTTTTCAGAAATACTCATAATTTGTATATTTTAAAGTTAAAGCTTCTGAATTATGTAAAACGATATGTAGATTAACCACGTATAAGGTAACATCTGTCTGAAATATTAATTTTCCACAAAAAATTTTTTTAAACAATTTGGAGCGTGAAATTGAAAAATCCGTATAAATTAATTTGTATTTCCGATTTATATTTGTCAAACGGATTCTGAAACTAGACATCATGAGCTTCAACGCAAATGTTTCAGATTTCCGTAAAAACGCTGACAACTTGGTTAAAAGTTGCTCAGCCATCGGTCGGAATCAAGTAATGTAGAGTTGGGGTTCTGAACTTCTTCGCCACTGTAAGTTAGCTGGTAACTTTCCGTAGTTTTTCAGGTTTTCTCAGTTAAAAATGCAAAGATTAAGACATACAAAGTCTCATTTTAAAGGTTTTCTAATTTGCTACAATTTTCTCATAGAAAGTTAAATGATTTACAAAATATAAGGGAAAAAATTCGAAAATTTCACAGTTTTTATTGTTTCAATATATCTACAATACAAATACAGTGTTTAAGAAGATGGTATTTTCATCTACAAACTATTCCTCAAGGCCTCGCTATCAGTTTGTGGGTACATTCTCTAACAAAAACTGCCTTTTTGGAACGAAGTTCCTTAACGCGGGTTGCGGTATGAATTAACAAATAGAAAATGTAATACGTAAAAAAAAGAAAAAAAGTTTTATTAATTGGCTGCTGTGGCAATGACAAATATAAAATACGAGTAACGAAAAAGCGTTACCAAATTGGTGCTATATCACAAGAAACATGTGTTTTGGTTCATCAATTTAATTTAAGAGACGATCGGTTCCGTCCGGCGTAGTTCAGATATTATCGTCAAACGCTGAAATTTTAGGTTAGGCCTAGAAAGTAATTTTAGGTCTAGGCCTAACTAAAAATTATTGTATGTATGTTGCCATTAAGACAGGTAAAATAAATTAAACACACACACAACAATTTTAGGTTAGGCCTAGACGGATGAACCAAAATGTTTTGTTTATTGAATGTATTTACAATGGATGGACATTTAACTATGCTTACCATCTTAGCTTTGATGTTACAATTCATTCTACGACTTTATTATAATAACATTAAATTTATAGAAACAGTAAATATTTGTGTAAAAAGCAATCTAATGATAAACGGAAATTGAAAGAATAAAATTATGTGTGTTTGTTGCCGTTAAGGCTGGTAAAAGAATTGAAGAAAAGTCGTGATGAACTTCGTTCCTGACGGGGGTCCCACGACCGCACATATTGTTTTGCTCTAACGACTGTTATATATTGGGTTCAGATCTGTATACATGTACAGGCTACTTGCCAAATACCAATGACAAATCGTATTCACTACACATCTGTTTGGCTGGTTATCAAATTAAAATGCTTTGTTGTAAATGATGTCAGTAATGGTTCAACCGATAACCCAATAATGGATAATTGAATAACAGCTCACATTGTCCGGCTGTCGCATACTGAACAGTTTTTTTCATCAAGAAGTACATAAATCTGAACAAAATGTACAATGGAAGAGATGCTTTGATTAAAGAATTCAATAACTTTGTGTCAGTAAAATATATACAGTTGAACTTTATTCTAACGGCCCCAGTTAATGCGTCAACTCGGACATAGCGTCATATATTTAGGTTCGGCCAATTCATTATCTTTTACGTTATTATAAACCCCTGTTTAGCGTCAATAAATACTATAACCATTCGGTTGTAACGTCATAAATCTACAAAATATAAACGCTAACTTTGAATTCAGTTTTCTCAGAACTCGTAAAGTGTTAGAATTTCCCTTTTCCTCTGATGTCAGGCCGAATATTTCCTCCCTCTCTTCAAAATCAAACCGCGAAAAAAACAAACTACGTAGTTTTTCACATGCAAAATGTTACTAACTGCGGTGGGTCCCATCATATCCAATACAAGCCACTCTCCCAACCCTTCTAAGGAAAAATTT
>JAGFPH010001999.1:41324-54763 GCA_018207615.1 Philaenus spumarius
TAATGAGAAATCTACTTTGTCAGGAAAGATATACAATTAATTATTTATCATTACGAAGGTGAACAATTGGAAAACATATAATATTAATGTGCAATTCCAACAGCGATAGTCGGACGGTAAGGATGATTTCTTAAGCTGGTAATTTCTCTTGCAAAAGGCGGGTAAAAGTTAAATGAATCTTCAATTTAAATAATGGGGTGCTTAAAAAATCACGAATTCGATGTTTAATGTTTTATGTCGTGTATTTTGTCAACTGGATAGATTTCTATACGCAAAATTAATTTACCTATTAAGTTAAAAATTTTTGTTTTTACTGTCGCGATAGTTAATATTTCGTTAATACATATTGAAAAATATTTTAAAGCTATTTAAAAACGTGTAAGAAATTGTTCAGAATCTTTTATCTGATAAGGGAATTCAAAAGTTGTGTTAGTTCAGAGGACTTTGAAGACCAAAGGCCCTCTGGAATTCCAGGTACTGGACTTTGGGTTGATACAACCTTGCATTAACTGCCCATGTTTGTCGACTCCTAATAGTAAAAGTCCAGTACCTGGGAATTCCAGAGGGGCGTAGCTTTACTGTTTTTATACTAATTAGTATGTTTTATAACTTAGATTGAGAGATTTACTGGATTAAACCCTTGTAAAAAATAACAGATGTATCTTTAACATTTCAATGTTATTTAAATGGGGAAAATTATAAATTTGATTGGCCATTGTGTTGGATAGAGTCAACATACAGACCTCCGCTTTGCGCCAATCTTCTTATTTTATCAAGGCCTTTAAAATGAGGTGTCACTCAATAAGGGTTTTCATTTAAAATTGTTGACTTACCTAAAAATACCCTGTTTTTTTGGGAGGGGTTGAAATTTACGGTACACCAAAACTATATTTTTGTTCATGATAACAATCCCTAAAGCAAATCTGTTTATTTCCATTAATAAAAAAATAATAGGGAAGGTGGGACTTTTGGGATACATGGTAGGGCCTATAGAAGACAGGCAATTTTCAAGATATAAAATATTACTGAAATGTGATACGGTAACGAAGTACTTCAAACTGGTAAAAAAATAAACTTGGGAAAAATTTGAATAGTGTTAGGTGTTTTTATGATACTGTAAGCCTTTTTCGTTGTTTGTTTTTGCTATTGTCTAACCTAAAAATACTGTCGGTTGTGAAGAATAATATCCGATTCTAAATTTAGGCTACCAATTTGGTTGTTGTCGTAATAAGTCTAAATACCTTTAAGAAAAGTGCAAGGTATAGATATTTAGGTTGGTTTAGTATTATATAGGCCTAACCTAAAAATTGTGTCAGGCTTATTATCCAAATCAGCTGTTTTATGTGTACATAAGCCTAACAACGATGTTTGAATTATAATACAGTAAGCCTTTTTCGTTTGTATTTATTTAAAAAAAAATTTAACCTAACTTAAAAAACAGTTTTTTTTGTAAAAAATAATGTACAGATTCTAAATTTTCTAAATGGCTTCCCATGGCTTTCGAGTAACGTAGGTTGGTTCAGAATATGCCACACCTACACTAGATTCCACGTTCACCGAGCAGTACAGGTATTACGGGAGAATAGACATGCTACTACCATTACAGGGAACATCACGTTTATGTCAGGCGGGTTTGCGTCAACTGGCCGAGCGTTGCATGGGAGTTGATGTTGTTTAGTTGGCTAGTATAGCTGAGACTGTCGTATGGATAACATGGCTTATGGGCGCTCTATACTGCACGGTGAACGCAAAATCCTACATTATTGAACTTACTATGATGTAGTAAGTATTTTTCGTTGTTTATTTTTTCTATCACCTAACCTAAAAGATACGGTTGGTTGCGAAGAATAATTTATTATCTGACTGTAAATTTGAAAATTTGGTTGATATGGTAATAAATCTAAATGCTTTCTAGAAACGTGTGATAGTTCAGTATAGGCCTAACCTAAAAATTGTGCTAGTCTTTTGAACAAAATCAGCTGTTTTATGTGTAATATGTAGCCCAACAACGATGTTTGAATTATATTACAGTA
The DNA here is from genome assembly GCA_018207615.1 of Philaenus spumarius. Classification (NCBI taxonomy): domain Eukaryota; kingdom Metazoa; phylum Arthropoda; class Insecta; order Hemiptera; family Aphrophoridae; genus Philaenus; species Philaenus spumarius. Next base: position 43,358 of record JAGFPH010001999.1, read on the forward strand.
GGGCCTAAGCCTTTTTCGTTTATTAGCGAATTTCGATAGAAAAAAATGAGGTATTGCAGTGGCCCTTATGGTAAGACCCAAGGTCGGGAGTAGCAAATGAGCACCGATCACGGTCCCCAGAACACGTTTTGGGGTGTCATTAAAAACCATGTATGTATATAGAGAAATGTATACATGTGTTCGCACTCTAGCGGCCGCATTTTAAGTCCGATTTGGTTCAAATTTGGTACACTTATTGATTGTCTACATCGCTTGGACTAGTTTGATAGCTAAAAAAATCCAACAATCGGAAGCACCTTTTTTGACCGGAAGTAACTTTTTTTGAGATTTTTCCCCCGAGAATGAATTTGTTTGCGAGTTTTTTCTACAAATATAAACGTAGGATGTTATTCTGCACATTTTGTTTACGCGACCTTATAGCTCACTTGGTTCCACCAAAATCGATCAAAACGTAAAATACTATAGAAGTACCCGGTTCAAAGCCCGTCGTGAATAGACCTATTTCCCAAATGGTTGGTCGAAACCCTAAAACATAGGCCTATAAACTTAATTTTTGAAATTTGTCAACTCACGTCAGCGGTTCAGCTGCGTGGTCGAATTATTTTTTGTTTGTGTTTGTTTTTATTTTGTCAACCTAGCCTGAAAAACTGTTTAAAAAAATAATATACTGACTACAATAAATGATCCAAATTTGTTGCTATGTTAATGAATGTAAATGTTTTCAAAACAATGGTGTTGGCAGTATAGGCCACTCCTAGAATTGTGTTGCTAAGAATTTGATTTAAACGACCTGTTTTATCTGTTAAAGGGCTGTAAGTGAACCCCCGTATTTTGGTAATTTTCAACCAATAAAATCACTGTTTTACAAAATCCTATATTATAGAACCTATACATAGTGGTATGTATGTACCCTAGAAAAATAATGCTCTAGCTATCATAGTTTAGTTCGTTGATTATAAATCAGTCGGTCAGTCATTCTTCTTTTATAGTAATAAATATGAAGATTATAAACGTTATGTACAGATGGAAATATATGTGAAGAAGCGATTCGCACAGGTAGGGATGTGAGTGTGGAAGGGAGGAGGTATGTTATGTGTGGCGGGGTGGGGGATTCGACTGCTGAGTACACTACTACCCATTCTGTTTTTTACCCATTCAATGTTATTTAAATGGGGAAAAGTTATAACTTTGATTGGCCTTTGTGTTGGATAGAGTCAACATACAGACCTCCGCTTTGCGCCAATCTTCTTCTTTTATCAAGGCCTTTAAAATGAGGTGTCATAGGGGTTTTCATTTAAAAATTTTGACTTATCAAAAAATACCCCATTTTTGGGGGAGGGGTAGAAATTTACGATACACAAAAAAAACTCCATTTTTGTTCATGTTAACAATCCCCAAAGCAAATCTGTTTATTTTATTTAATAAAAAAATAATAGGGGAGGTGGTACTTTTGGGACACATGCTATAGAAGACAGGCAATTTTCAAGATATAAAATATGACCGAAATGTAATACGGTAACGAAGTATTTCAAACTGGTAAAAAATAAACTTGGCAACATTTGTGTTGGGTGATTTAATTATGGTATAGTAAGCCTTTTTTGTTGTTTTTTTTTTGCTATTATCTAACCTAAAATTACTGTCGGCTGTGAAGAAGAATATCCGATTCTAAATTTAGGCTACCAATTTGGTTGTGAGTTGTCGTAATAAGTCTAAATACCTTTAAGAAAAGTGCAAGGTATAGATATTTAGGTTGGTTTAGTAATACATAGGCCTAACCTAAAAATTGTGTCAGGCTTATGATCCAAATCAGCTGTTTTATGTGTACATAAGCCTAACAACGATGTTTGAATTATAATACAGTAAGCCTTTTTCGTTTGTGTTTTATTTAAAAAAAATTTTAACCTAACCTAAAAAACATTTTTTTTTTTTTAAATAATGTACAGATTCTAAATTTTCTAAATGGCTTCCCATGGCTTTCGAGTAACGTAGGTTGGTTCAGAATATGCCACACCTACACTAGATTCCACGTTCACCGAGCAGTACAGGTATTACGGGAGAATAGACATGCTACTACCATTACAGGGAACATCACGTTTATGTCAGGCGGGTTGCGTCAACTGGCCGAGCGTTGCATGGGAGTTGATGTTGTTTAGTTGGCTACTATCGCTGAGACTGTCGTGTGGATAACATGGCTTATGGGCGCTCTGTACTGCACGGTGAACGCAAAATCCTACATTATTGAACTTACTATGATGTAGTAAGCATTTTTCGTTGTTTGATTTTGCTATCACCTAACCTAAAAGATACTGTTGGTTGCGAAGACAAATTTATTATCTGACAGTAAATTTGAAAATTTGGTTGATATGGTAATAAATCTAAACGCTTTCAAGAAACGTGTGTTGGTTCAGTATAGGCCTAACCTAAAAATTGTGCTAGGCTTATGATCAAAATCATCTGTTTTATGTGTAATATGTAGCCCAACAAAGATGTTTGAATTATATTACAGTAAGCCTTTTTCGTTTATTTTTTTCAACCTAACCTAAAAAAACTGTGTTTAAAAATAATATACTGACTACAATAAATGTTCCAAATTGGTTGCTATGTTAATGAATGTAAATGTTTTCAAAAAACTGGTGTCGGCAGTATAGGAAACTCCTAGAATTGTGTTGCTAAGAATTTGATTTAAACGACCTGTTCTATCTGTTAAAGGGACAAGTGAACCCCCGTATTTTGGTAATTTTCAACCCTTAAAATCACTGTTTTACAAAATCCTATATTATAGAACCTATACACAGTGGTATGTAGGTACCCTAGAAAAATAATGCTCTAGCTATCATAGATTAGTTCGTTGATTATAAATCAGTCGGTCAGTCATTCTTCTTTTATAGTAATAAATATGAAGATTATAAACGTTATGTACAGATGGAAATATATGTGAAGAAGCGATTCGCACAGGTAGGGATGTGAGCGTGGAAGGGAGGAGGTATGTTATGTGTGGCGGGGTGGGGATTTGACTGCTGAGTAAGTAGAGTACCCCATACCTGAGTCCAAGAGGGGAGGGGGGCCAATCGCGCGACTCTAAACCCTTGGATGAGTGTGGGGGTGGACCTTGGGTGAGTGTGGAGTGGGCGTGGGGGTGTGGGTGGGTGTGGGGGGTGGAGGTGGGCGTGGAGTGGTGGCGGGAACGCTATTTTCCTAACCTACATTTTGTTTTTTCCTAAACCTAGTAGCCATGATCTATGAAGTACGTTAGGCTTCGGGGATGTCCTTAGACTAAAAACTTATATCAGAATGTGCCGACGCAAACGATTTATCTAATACACTTATACACTTTGTAATAACTAAAAACTAACCCTCAAATTATTTATAGGATTTCGACGCAAACGATTTATCTAATACACTTATACACTTTGTAATAACTAAAAACTAACCCTCAAATTATTTATAGGATTTAGTCAAAATAAAAAACAATTCATTTAAAACATAAATTTTAATACTTAAGTACACCTCTACTCTCAAAGTAGTCCGCCAACTCCCACTCCAGGTTGTAATCCTCCTCTTCTCCCGAGGAATATTCCCAGTAGTAGAGGTTGTCAGAGTCAACCTCCTCCTCCTCCTCGTCTACGCCGTATCTCAACTCCTGATAAAATTCAATTAAAATTCAAAAAATTGTTCACCGTATTTGAGAACAAATTCACTGATAAACTCACTGATTTCTATATACTAGGAACGATCCTAAAATCTACTTACAGTAAATAGACGAGGCAGCTCGTCGCCAGAAAACTCCTCTATAATGTCTCTGTCCATTGCTCACTGAATAACTACAGAGTAGAAATCACGCTTGCTTTATATAGCCGTCTAACTAGCACACAGGAAACGAATTGCAACATGGCAACCTGCCAAGATAATTTCACCATCTGGTTCACTGACTATCGCTCTGGCTTTGATATCACACATATTTGATACTAGTTTGTCTCAATCAGGGTATTAAAAATAAAAAACTGTTAAGATCTATACATGTTTATTCTTATATATATATTTTATTACAATTCAAGTTTTTTCAGTTAACAGTAGCAATTAATATGTAAAGAAAATGTTTTATAAGTATAGTCTGATGTAGTCCACTATCCATCTTCTGCATATCGGACAATCGGCAAATCGGCTAACACATTGAGGGCAGAAGACATGTCCGCAGGGAAGTAGAGCAATGTTCGGTATGTTGAGTAAGCAGACAGTACAGGGACTCCGCATCTGACTAGGATTGTTCACTTCGGGTTGCTGTAAAAAACACACATCATTAGTATTTATATAATAAAGATTGTTCAATTTTGGTTGTAAGAAAAAGCATCATTAGTAGTTCTCATAAAATACTCGACAATCATCAACAATAGACTTACACATGTATTGGTAGGTGGACGTCCAAATTGTTGTAAGGCGAATATACCATCTTCCGTTAAATCTATTAAATCCTGCCTCATCATTCTCCAAACTTGAAGCGCAAACGTGCCGCATGTTCTGTAGTATGAAAACGACGCTGCTACCTTTAAATCGTTTACTAACGAGTTGAGAGCGGACAATGAATCTTCCAAAACCTCTAGCGTTGTATCTCGAGACGGCATCCCTTGAATTGGTTGACAAAGGTTAGCTCGGTTTGGATGACCCAAAGTTGAAGAATAATCATTCCTAAGCTAAAAAAGAAAATACAGGTGTTATTATTATTATTATTAATTAAACATTAAGGTAGAGAAAAAAACAGTTTTAGATGCTTACATAGTTCGCATGGCCGTAGGCCTGAAGGTAATGCATCAATCGACACATGTATTCATTTTGAGCGGCTGCGGATGAAGAAGAAGAAGGTGACGCCGAAGGTAGATTCTCAACATGTGCAGAAGGTGATGCTGATGCCGAAGGAAGGTGTAGATTCTCAATGGACTCATCGGGTGAAGAAGAAGGTGATGCTGATTGAAGGTTTGCTGAAGGAAGGTGTAGATTCTCAGGTGAAGAAGATGCAGGCTGAGGTAAAGGGAATTCCACTATCGAAATATCTTGCTGTTCAATTTCCGGTGTCTCGGGTCGAATATTGTTATTAACCATTTTAAACTGTAATTTGAGAATAACATTACTGAAAAATATTTTTTGTCTTTAAATAATCTATACACAGGTCACGATCACAATAGAAATCGTAACTATTACCGATAAAATTGGTAATAGTATCTGTAGGACGATAGCGTAAAAACTCGGAAAATTCCTGTATTGAAAATAAAGGGGTTACTACACACTTATCGCACCAATAACTGGGATTCCAAATAGTGTATAATAACATGTCACCATCTACAACTTCCCTACAAGTAGATATGTCCAGTTTATTTCTATCAAAAGTAGGTTCGTGCACAATAATTACACTGAAACACCGTCTACACAAATCAACACCGTTGTACGTTAAGCGTCGAGTAAATACATTGTTGTACTCATATGCGAATTCAGGCACCTCAGGCGGATGGTTCATTAGCATGAAAAAGTCCGAAAAAGTAATGTTTTCAAAATCAATGGTTAGGTAATCAAATCCTTCAGTATTACACTTCACTTGCATCAAATAGTTTTTAAAATTAGCTTTCAAATGTTTTTGTATAGAAATCGGTAATGGAAGTTCTTCTATATTGCTATTAGTGATTAGAACTTGTTCACATACCGATCTAGCGCTTAGCTCGAATAATGTTTTTGGTGAAGAATTCATAACGTACACTAGAAAAAGAAAATTATTGCCACTAAAACCAGTATCGAAACTAAACAACTGATAATGAAAAAGAGATGTTCAAAATCAATACAACCATAATCAAATCCTACAGTATTACAAGTCACTTTTGTTGAATAAATATTAAAATTTGCTTTCAAATGTTTTTGAATAGAAACCGGTAATTCAAGTTCTTCTATATTACTATTAGTAGTTAGAACATGTTCACATACCGATATAGAACATAGCTCAAATAAAGTTTTTGGTGATGAATTCATATCATACACTGAAAATTATACTTACTTGAATTGTAATAAAAATATATATATAAGAATAAACATGCTGCTGTCTCCGTTACACTGGATTTACATCTGTATCTCCAGTTTAACGGATTTTCCTATGTGTTCCGTAACGATAAATTTTTTATCTTTTAAATCGCGTATCTGCGACTCGGTCAGAGTCTGGTAGCGTTTTGGTAAAAACACTTTGTACGAGGTATCTTCTAATAAGTCGTTAAGAACGACTAATATGCTCGGACCATAATTGGTTTTTACGCGGCGAGCGTCTGCAATCGTATATTGCTTCCCGATGGTCAAACTTGTCAAAGAAACAAACTCGTTTTCTTTAGGAGCGATTGAGTTGAAAAAGTCAACGGTATTTACGGTAACCATACTCACTAAGAAGAATAAGAAGAAACTAACGTTGAAACAGACCCGACACTTAGATGTGTACCGATAGGAGGCAGCTGATGAACTGATGATGGATAGTAAGAGTAACACGCTTTTATACTAATTTCGAGGCCATATTGCTGCACTGGAATTCGGTCTCCGGTGCGGTAAATGCGAAAGATTCGTTCGCTTTTTCACGAATTTTACATGCAATTGAATGGGGATCGCAATCACATTGCGAGTCTAGTTTGCGTAGTGTGTGCTTCACTGTCAAAGACCCTCTTACAATTTGTGCTACTTTCTCTTAGAACAACCGGCTAGATGTGTCTTACACTTTCAACAACTTTGACTTGCGTTCCTAGCAACGCCCTTGATTTGACCTCGTTTTACTATTTAGTGCCTATTCGTCAAAACCTTATTCATTCTGCTCCGTACCACAGGTGAGTTAACATATTCGCTCTCTCTAGCTCTCTCTCTCTAAAATGTCATCTGCTTACATTTTGTCTACTTTGCAAACTTATGTATCAAAGTTTCGACTCTACGGTACTAAGATTGTTTTCAAATTCAATTCACCACCCGAAGGTGTGGAAGAAATTCAATGGATTAGACAAGGTTTGAACGAACTTGTAGAGACTATGACAAGTGAAACGACTGACGAAGACTATTTAGGGTTTACTTTTCGGAGCCTCAATTTAAAAAATAAGGATCCGGGATTCTTAGCTTTTAGACCTGCATCGGAGGTGACTGCTGATATTATGTGGAAAATTTTTGGGGGTATTATACAGAGTAACGCCGAGGCTTGTACATCTTGCGACACATTTAAAGTAGAATGTACTAAAGTTAAAGTGCCGTTAGGTCGTGGGAGGGTTAGACCAGGACTATATAACAATTTCAATGACGAATGTAGAGGAAGAAACGGTATTGTAGTGATAAAAAACACAGACTCTCTGTGTTTACCGTGCTCCCTCGTAGTTGCTATAGCTCATGCGGAAAAAGACAAGGACTATGCGGCTATACGAAGGAATAGATGTAACAGACAGACTCTTAGAGCCCGACAACTTATGCTCGATGCCGGGGTTCAACTCACAGACGAGGGTGCGGGGGTGCAGGAGTTGCATCAGTTTCAAAATCATTTGCCTCTACACAAAATTACGGTGTACAGTTACGGAAATAAAGGTCGTGATATTTATTTCGAAGGCGATGTGCAAAATCCTCGATACAAACTAAATTTAATTTTTCACAATGGCCATTTCAACGTAATCACTAGTTTGACCTCCGCGTTCGCTTGCCAATATTACTGCGAGGCGTGTCACATTCCTTTCGATCATCGTCATGAGCACAGATGTTCCTCCACCTGTTACTCTTGCAAACGTTCCCCGCCGTGTTTGCTGGAAAACGACGGAATCTATTGCGGAGATTGTAACAGAAAGTTTATGAATAGAGACTGTTTTACATTTCATTTAAAAAATATTTGTAAAACTTTAAAAAAGTGTCCCGATTGCGAGAAAATGATTATGTTGAAAAACCGTCGTTCAAAGCACGTGTGCGGTGAAACTTTTTGTAAAGTGTGCAGAGAATACATGGTGCCGAACCACCAGTGTTACATGAAAGTAGATTATAGGAAGCCTATATCTAATGGATTTCTTTTCATTTTCTTTGATCTAGAGACACGTCAAGATGAAATACTTGACAAGGCCAACGTTCATCGTGTAAATTTGTGCATATCCCAACAGTACTGTTGGAAATGTATAAACGGTGATTCGTGTCAAAATTGTTTCGATCGTACTCGAGTTTTCAGAGATGATCCCATCAACGGCTTCATGTCGTACGTTATGGAGGTACGAAAAGCGTACAAAAAAGTGTGTATCCTGGCACATAACGGACAAGCGTTCGATTTTCAATTTCTCCTTAAATATGTGCTCGAAAAAACTCAATTCACTCCTAAACTGATTACACGCGGTACAAAGGTAATCCTCATGGAAATCGATAATGTTAAATTTATCGATTCTTTGAACTACATGCCCATGGCTCTGTCAAAACTTCCTAAAGCTTTCGATCTACCTCCGGAAAAAAAGAAAGGCTACTTCCCACATCTGTTCAACACACTGGCCAATGAAAATTATGTAGGTCCTATCCCCTCTAAAGAGTTTTACTGTCCCGACTCTATGTTCGACAAGAACAATAAAGAGTTTATCATTTGGCACGACGAGCAGATTCGTAACGAGTACGAATTCGACTTTCAAAAAGAAATCTTTGAGTACTGCCTTTCGGACGTAGACATTTTAGCTCAAGCGTGTATTAAATTCAGAGCCTCGTTTCTCAAAGAGTGTAACGTTGACCCTTTTCTAGAAGCCGTGACAATAGCAAGCGCATGCAACCTCGCGTTCAGACGTAATTTCCTGAAACCAAACACGATAGGAATCGTTCCTAAGAGCGGATACCGATCTGTCGACCTCCAGTCTAAAATCGCTTTACAATGGTTGACTTGGGAGGAGGATCAGAGAGGGATTCGTATGGAGCACGCCGGTAGAGGTCGCGAAGCTACCGTCAACGGCGTGAAAGTGGACGGATTGTGCGACGGAAAAGTTTTCGAATTCCACGGGTGCTACTGGCACGGATGCCCTAAATGTTTTCCGCACAGCCGCGATGAACCTCTTCAAGACGACCCGTCCGATACGCACAATGCACGGTTGGCGAGAACAAGAGCCAAAATAGCTAAACTCGCCCGACTGGAAGTCGTAGAAATGTGGGAATGCGACTTTATAAAACTCAAACAGCGAAACGTTGAAATGGCCTACCTCGACTCTCACCCGATGATGCATACTGTACCCCTCGATCCTCGCGATGCGTTTTTCGGTGGCCGAACGGGTAATACAAAGTCGTACGTAAAATGCAAGGTGGGCGAAACGATTCAGTATGTCGACGTTTGTTCGCTTTATCCTTGGGTTTGCAAGTACGGTAAATACCCTGTAGGGCACCCGAAAACGCATATAGGTGACGACGAATGCAGGAAACTTGGTATGACTGTTGACGGACTTCTTAAATGCACAGTACTCCCTCCTCGTGAATTGTATCATCCTGTACTTCCCGCAAAGATGAACAAAAAATTGATGTTTGTTCTGTGTCGGACTTGCGGACAAAATTCACTAGGGGAGTGTACACATAACGTCGACGAACGAGCACTGACAGGTACTTGGACAATGGACGAGATACGGAAAGCTGTGGACAAGGGTTACGTCATTATTGAAATGCATGAGCTATGGGAGTATAAAATGGCGTCGTTTGACAACGGGGACGGACTTTTCACTGAATTTATAAATACATTTTTAAAAATTAAACAAGAGGCATCGGGCTATCCGGGGTGGTGCCAGACCGAGGAAGACAAGGCAAAGTATATCGACGATTATTTTACAAATGAAAATATTAGACTAGATCCGACGAAAATTTGTAAAAATGAGGGGCTTAGGTCGCTTGCAAAATTAATGTTGAATTCGTTTTGGGGTAAATTCGGTCAGAGGGAAAATCAAACAAAAACATTCATAATAAGACAGCCTTCGGAATTGTTTAAAATGATAGTCAGTCCGTCCGTAGACGTAAACCATATCCAAGAAGTGAACGAAGACGTAGTTGTAGTAAATTGGCAATATGTTGAGGACTCCTGCGAAGTACTCCCGACTGTGAACGTGGTACTCGCCGCGTTCACTACTGCTCACGCAAGACTTAAACTTTACGATTACCTGGACGCCTTAGACACTCAGGTGGCCTACTATGATACTGATTCTGTCATTTACCTGCACAGAGAAGGATTACACAAAGTAGAGACTGGAGACTACCTCGGCCAGATGACCGACGAATTAGCCGACTACGGGTCGGGATCTTACATTACAGAATTTGTATCAGGCGGTCCAAAAACCTACGCCTACAAAGTTCTGTCTACTAAATCCAACGACCCCTTGACTGTTTGCAAAGTAAAAGGCCTATCGTTGAACCTTCGCACTTCGGGTGTGGTGAATTTTGAATCGATGAAACGGATGGTACTAGATAGAGATGAAGACCCGCTCACTGTTACAGACACACGCATAAGAAGAACTGTAGATCGTGAGGTCGTAACCGTGAGCGAGACGAAACTGTTTAAAATCACTGGAGCAAAAAGAAAGAGACATGGAGAGTACGATTCTTTACCTTATGGATACATTAAAATTCCGCGACTAGAAAGAGCGATATGTTGAACTCTCTCTGTGTGTGTGTGTGTGCGTGTGTGTGTGTGTCTATGCGTGATTGGCCCTCTGGCGAAGGGACTATAATCCTCGCAAGGCTGAATGTGTTGTAACGGAGATGCCAAAATTTATGGTTGGGCATCACGGAAACAGGCGGGTGGGGGCCTGTTTCACCCCTTCGGGGGTTTACATACCCTGTCCCATATGATTACCCCATCAGTTGAACGATGGATGTGCGACGAGCTATTGCTGCGGAGCATCATAAGCCCGCGAGAAGAAATTTCAAAACTAGACGAGTGACTTTGAAATCGTTAACGGATATTTTTCAGGCGGATTTGGTCGAGATGATACCATACGCTAAAGTCAATAAAGGGTACAAGTATATAATGACCGTGATAAACTGCCTTTCCAAATTTGCTTTTGCAGTGCCTATAAAGTCGAAATCCGGGTTAGAAGTAGCAGCCGCATTAGAACCGATATTTGAAAATCACAAAATGAAACATTTCCAAACCGATCAAGGTAAGGAATTTTTCAATGCGCACGTGCAAAAGTTAATGCGAAAATACAATATAAATCATTACGCGACCTATTCGGACAAAAAAGCTTCCATAGTGGAAAGGTTAAATCGTACTTTGAAAAATCTCATGTGGCGTGAGTTTACCGCACAAGGCAGTTACGAGTGGCTCGATCTGTTACCTAAAATAGTAAAGTCGTATAATAATACCGTACACAGTACTATCGGAATGAAACCCTCTAAAGTTTTGAAAAAACACGAAAAATTACTATTGGC
>JAGFPH010001999.1:69318-80961 GCA_018207615.1 Philaenus spumarius
GGGAGTATTTTTAATGCACAATGCATTACGTGCTTCGCACGCCAACCTCCGTATTGGGAGTATTTTAAATGCACAGTACATTACGTGCTTCGCACGCCAACTCGCGTACTGGGAGAATTTTTAATGCACGATGCATTGCGTGCTTTGCACGCCAACCCCCGTATTGGGAGGATTTTCTATGCACAGAGCATTGCGTGCATTGAGACCAATTTTAAGTCTGTGTGCTATGATGGACGCACATGTGCATCCGCTTTAAAATATTATTGATTAATATGTAGAAACTTTCAAAAGTAAAAAAGAAAGTAATTTCAACTCATAGGCTACAAATATAAAAAATAAAAGATCAGCTCCTAGCACAGGAAATACGAAATTTGCGTAGCAGTGAACGTGTCGATACGTTTTCCCACTTTTTTATATTAAATATTAATATTTATTAGAACTGGAGCATGTCGATATGTTTTTCAGCAGTAACCAGTGAGGGTGGATAAACTAATAGTAAAGTTAAAATTTGTTTATTACCTTATATGGTCCGTCACAAGCCTTGTTTGTTTGTTTTTTATATTACCGGTTTCGACATTGCTATGATGTCATCGTCAGATATTAAAAAACAGTCATAATAAGTAAATACACGAAACACACATTATAAAAACACTTAAACAAAAACACTATACAAGTTTTTTTAAATTTACACAGAAAAGGTGATCACCATGCATGGCTCACTGTGGAAGTTCATTTTTGGTATTTATGTTTAATTCTTGAAAACTCTCTTCTTCGCCGGTATAATGAATAGCATATGTGTGTGGGAAGTGTACGAGTTCGTTTGCTAAGTGTGGGTGTGTAGGTGAGTATATCAGTGTGAGTGAAGTTTTAATGCAATTTGTTAAATCAGTTTCGAGTCCTCAAATTTGCACTGTTAGTTTTCTTTTGTTAATACAACTAAAATTAATGGTCGCACGACGAGGGTTTGCGAGTACAAAGTTTGAGCTGCCAACAATATTTCCAATTTTTGAAACGAGGGAAAAGTTTCCCAGTACATAAATACATCCTAATACCTAATAAACATTCTTTGGATTAGGATCTTCAACAATCACTCACTAAAACGTTAGGACTTGAATAATTCTCGTCTTTAACCGTAAATAACTTGAATTACCTTTTTCTTAAAAAAAAAAAATTATTATTTAAAACAATCCAGTTTAGCCTACCACAAACAAATATGAAATAACTTTAGATAGGAATAAGTCAGAGTCCTCTAGTATTCGTCATTTACATTCTTGTACCAATACTTTTAAAATTAGGAGTCAGAAAGCTCCTAAAATTTCCCATTTTGGAAAAGTAACAACGTTTTCCTATGCGTAAAAAGTACATCTTTATACTTAGTAAACATTACCTGAGTTTCCAATAATTACTCACTCAAAAGTTACAGGGGTGTCTCCAGTCTTTTAGTTCGCCCTGTATGTGTGTGTAAAGTCACTAAAATAGCCCATCTTTCCTACGGAAATTACCTAGTAATAGGAAGCAACGTTGCCTGGGAACAATCAATAATATAATCAGCTGTTTTGAAAACAAACAACAGCAGGATAATTCCAGTAGTGATTATTTTGGCCGTATTTGAAACAATTTAATAGTTAGCTTAACGTTCTGCATTTGACCATCAGTGAAATAATTTACGCTTTGTAATTACGAAATCAACACAGTGTAATGGCTGATTAGAAACAGAACTGAAGCAATCAATTCAGCATATGATAATTCGCTAGACTGAGCACATTAAGTACTACCGTATCAGATTATTGTGGTATTCGTTTACTGTTGGCGCCAATTAGGCTACGTTTTATACAACAAAACAAATTGATATTTAATCAGACTTCGGCAAGCTGTGATGAATTAATCAGCATTGTGTAGCTTGTGTTGTGTGGACTTACGGTTTCGTGGATTTTTCACGATCAATCGTGTATATATAAGAAACTAGCTGGCCCGATCAGGCCTAGCACAGATAGATAAATCAATGTATTATCAAATATTGAAATAAAAAATGTTTTTATCAAAATGAATTATAGCCTATGATTTCAGGGATAGTGAAGCTTTTTATTAGTAAAACTATTTTTTCAATCGGCTCAGTAGTTCCAGAAATTATCCCCTACGTACAAAAAAATTTTACCTCTTTATAATATTAGTATAGATGTATGCTTTATTGTAAACTTATATGCAATTGATTATTAGGAAGCTTACATAATATTTAATATTTACATATTTAATTAATTAATATGTAATATTATTTAAACTAAATTTGCCATACGACAGTCTGTCAGGTTAGCAACAATAATTATTAATATGTTTTATTATTCACATACAAACTTATTCTAATTCATACATTCAAAATTAAAAAGCAATTATTATAAATATATATTACCAGCTGGCCCGATTAGGCTTTGCATGGATAGACAAATCAAAGTTAAATGTATACCAGTATCTCCTGCGGTAGAAATTCTACTAATTTTGACGTAAAGGACCAAAATTCGCTTTGTTTTTCCACTTTTTTATTTATTAAAAGTATTCAAATTCTCAATTCAATTACCATCTCCGCGTATCTTAGCAATATTACTTTCATTTATTATCAAGGATGACAAAAATAAAAAGCCTAAACAAAACTTTATAGTTCAATTACACACCAACATACGCAGCAGGCCTAAAACACATGAACAATAACATAACCTAAATCATCTGTTGACAGTTGAGTAAAGTAAATAACTTATTTATTTGAAACTCAATTAGGTTATCAGCTGTTTAGAACTAATTATTTCCTATTAATTTTGTTGTAGCATATTTGCAATTTTAGAGATCTGATGCAATTTTAAATCTCGTAATGTAACCAAATAAAAGTGTAAATCAAATATTTAGCTTCATAGTGACTTAGAACTTGAAATTATCTTTTAAATAAAAAAAGAATCATCAAAATCGGTTAAGTATTAACTTTAGGAAGTGAGTGAATAAAAAGCATGAATTTTTTTAATATATAGATTAACGAAAAATATATATCAATAAAAAATATTATACTATGTATTTCTTATGAGAATTTTTAGTAACTTTGACCCTCAAACCCCCCTAAAATTTAGATTTTTGTGAAAATTTTTCTTAACGAGCACCTACAAACCTAGAGGAAGGTACATACCAAATTTCATTCCAATCCGTTCGGTGGTTTTTGAGATTTCTTTATGAGTTAGTCAGTGAGTGGTATTTGAATTTTATATATATAGATTACTAGCTGACGCGCACGGCGTTGCCCGTGGTGGTTGGTATTTTCAGTCTTTTTAACGTAATTGTATTCTTTTTAAGTGTTCAGTCATTGAGTGGTATTTGGCTTATATAAATATATATATATATATATAGATCTTAAATAATAAAAGCACTATTGTCATAATAATAAAATATCTGAAATTATGATTTCAGTAACTTTGATCCCCCCAAAAACCCCTCCTAAAATTTCGAAATTTTCCAATCCGTTTGGTAGTTTTCGAGAAATCGTGATGAATGTGTCAGTGAGTGAGTGGTATTTCGCTTTTATATATGTAGATATAAAAAATATTAGCTTTTTGCACTACTTCGTCATTTAAACTTCAAATATGCTATATACAAATGTGTACTGTAATATATAGCAGAGCGTTTCACAATTGATCGTTTCAGAAAATGCGTGACGGAATTGAGCGTTTCAAAACAGAGCGTTTCAGAAAACGCGTGACGGTAAAATAAGATTAACCCGCCAGCAAACAAAGCGCTGACGTGCTCCTATAGAATAAGCCTATGACGTAGGACAATGTGCGCCTATATACGTTTACACTTCAAAAATTAATTCCGGTCAAAAAACGTGCATCGTGTTATTGCATGTTTTGCTAACGAACTCATCCGAGCGGCTTAGGAAAGCAGCCTGTGTACGAATTTGAATGAAATTGGACTGAAAATGCGGCCGTTAAACTGTGAACACATGTATAAAACATTTTTAATAACTCCCCCAAACGTGTTTTGTGGACCATGATCGGTGCTCAATAACCACTCCCAACCTTAATCACCGTAAGAGTCACTGCAATAGGTCATCATTCTTCCGTAAATTCGCTAAAAACGGATTTTAAACAATTACCAACAAATAAAATTAAAACAGTTCCTTTACTAGTGATTTGTTAGAACAAAAATATCTCCATATTATGTATTTACGATAATACAATCTTGTAAATATTTTGACCACCCTCCAATACAAACGCATCATTCATTATAACGGTAATATTCACCTGAATTGTATTTATATATTACGGTAATTAAATTTAAGAGAAAAGTTAAACGTATATCCAAGGTAGAGACTGAAGGAACCCGTTTGTTAGATTGAATCTACCAAATTGACAAATTACCGCCTGACCACAATGAAGAGGGATCGGGGATGTGATAACGTGAGTTTGGCTTGAATCGTATTTATTCCCCTTCAACCCTCATGATCGTATTTCACCCTGTAGAGAAAGTCTAAGACCACTGGAATCGATACGTCTATATATTAAGCGGGCCTTACAATATCTGTCTAATAATGCTCGGTAAATACAAGGCAAATAAATCATAACGCGATGTTTTATTAGAGTGACTATTAGGGTGAGACCTAAGGACGGGAGTAGTCAATGAGTACCGATCATAGTTTCCAGAACACGTTTGTATATATACAAATTTTATATATGTATTCGCACAACGGCGGCATTTCGGACGGATTTGGTTTTCACACGATGAGTTTTTAAGACGCTTGGTCATAAAAATTACTGCTGTTTTTCTTTAGCCAAAAAATTAAACAACCCGAAGCAAGACCGTAGAAAAGGAAAACTTTTCGGGGGAGGGGGTCAGGTCAGGAGAAGCAGCCGAAGCACAGTGCTTTGCGTGTTTCGCACGCCAACCCTCGTTGGGAGTATTTTCAATACACAGTGTATTGCGTGCTTCGCATGCCAACCCTCGTATTGGAAGTATTTTCAAAACACAATGCATTGCGTGCTTCGCACGCCAACCCCAGTATTGGGGGTATTTTCAATACACATTTCATTGCATGCTTCGCACGCCAATTTTAGGTCCATGTGCTATGGACGCACATGTGCGACCGCTTTAAAATTTTAGTGATTATTACGTAAAAAGGTTACCAAATAGTGACTATTATGGTGAGACCAAAGTGTTCTTTCTTCAATGGTATTACAGATGATAGGTGGAATCAGCTGTTATATTATATCTTACTCACGTACGTAAGTATGTACACTCGCTTTTCTAAGAGTTGATTCCGGTCGTCCCCCGGGTCAGCTCCTGATGAGCCCAGACTGAGTTTAATAAACGGTACCATATAACTGCCACATACTTTCTCCCAGTTGAAACTTTATACCTTCCCAAGAGTAGCATAGGAGGTGGTTATTTAGAATTGCAAAATTAGGAAAATGTTACAATGGAAAATATTGCATGTAACACATATCCACATTATATTATTATATTATATTATTATTATTATTTAACCAATTCGATTGATTTCGAACAAATTTGCACCAAACATGTCAATTAGGCCTGTATAGATGCACAAAAAAAGGTTTTAAAAAATCCTTTTTAGCCAAAAACCCCCAAAAATCAGTTATTATAATTATTATTACCTAAACGAGAATTTTTAGAAAGGTGCTGTTTTTTGCATATGGTAGCGTACATTAAGGGCTACAAATAAGCCAAATTTTATCGAAATCGTTAGAGCCGTTTTGGGGAAATTTAGATTTTTCTCGTTTTTTGCCATTTTTGGGAGGTAAAACCACTTAAAAATCAGTTATTATAAATATTATTACCTAAACGAGAATTTTTAGAAAGATGCGGTTTTTTGCATATGGTAGGGTACATTAAAGGGCTACAAATAAGCCAAATTTTATCAAAATCGTTAGAGCCGTGTTGGAGAAATTTAGATTTTTCTTGTTTTTTTTACCATTTTTGGGGGGTAAAACCCCTTAAAAATCCAAAATTCGAAAAATATGCCTGGAGATATTCCAGAACTACACCTACATACCAAATTTCATCAAAATCGGACGGTTGGTATAGTCTCCACCTCTGTACACATCCTAATAGACACACAGACACACGGACAGACATAACCAAAAAAACATTTTTTGGGTTCAGCGAGCACCAAAACAAATAATTCCACTAAAATATTTTTGGGTTCAGGGAGCACCACCAACACAGATAATTCCACTAAAAATTCAAATTCGAAAATTTGGACGAAAACAATACTTTCTCCATATACTACGTATAGGGTGGAGAAAGTAAAAGAAGCACTTCACTGTTGGTTTGTTTGAGATTAAAGTCTGATGCAGTATTTATTTGTAGACGTGGGATTGAACGAAGCTCCAAGTCGAGAGATGAGATAATAAATCCGAAACGCCCGTTTTATCATTTAAATATAATTTCCTTAGTAATACAATTTTACAATAAATCCTACGATTTATAGTTCTTGGTTAGATTTCCAGTCGGGCTTTAGGGCGATCCCGTTTTTCAGGGAATTCCATCCCGCTTTATGACAACGGATTTCCTGCAGGGGCAATGCTTTACGATATCCAGACGAAAGCAACATAAAATAAACCTCGGCTAAATTTATTTATTGCACGTCTCCTCTACACCTAGACATTTATAAACTATAATCGGCTCACTCTATATAAAAAGGTTAAATTTCCTCAATAACAAAACCTTTTAAAAGGTTTGTGATCCGGGTTTTCAGCCGTTACCTTAAGTTGCAAGTAACAATGAAAATTATTTCCTGTTAAAATTCGTATGCGACTCGGTACAATCTATTTCGTTTTTACTTTCTCACTATACAGGGTGTCTTGCAACCATATGAACAAACTTTATCACGTTATTCAGCATGTCAAAAGAAAAAAAAATGCAATATAACACGTGTCCTATCTCATTCCGTTTTCGGTCTATCTGTCTGTATGTGTTTCTTACAAAATACTTAATATTTTTGGAAATAGAAAAGATATTGAGCTCAAACTTTATATACCTATTTGTTGCGTAACCTTCTATCACTGTACGAAAAATGAAAATATTATTTTTAATATTTTCAAAATGGCGGTCGTTTATAATTTTTAATGTCAAATATCTCAAAAGCCGCCATCTTTACAAAAAAATTACAAGAGACAAAAAAGTTTACTTTTTTAATGACAAATACAATGGTTTTTTATTTTGTCTGTGACTCAAAGGATAAGAGAGATATTGACTAAAAAAAAGGAAAATAAAATGTATTTCTTGGTAGTTGTCAACAATACCCAGAATTACTCTAGAAACAAAATATTTTCATTGTTACTTGCAACTTAAGGTAACGGCTGAAAAGCCGAATCACACACCTTTTTAAATAGTTTCCTCTTTAGGTAATAATAACAATAATATTTATGACAAACTCCTGCTTTAATACAATTATGGAGTCACAGTTGGGGTTACATACGGGGGTTGGCGTGCGAAGCACGCAATGCATTTTGTATTGTATATACTCCCAATACGGGGTTGTGCGTCCTTAGCGGTGATAATTTAATTATGTTTGTGAGAAAGTATGTGCCAGTTTATTTTATGGTATAGTTTATTTTAAATCTTTTTAAGGAGAGACCCGAAACTATTACAATTTTCCCTGCACAAACAGGTTATTCACAACTGAGTTAGGTGTACTGACAGAGAAGCATGTCGACGAAAATATCCACAATTTGAATTCGTAAACTCAGGTTCGATGGTCAAACGTTATCTTATCGACCGCCGTTACCTGTACCCAGGGCCGGCGAGAATAGTAGAAGGGCTCAGCCACTCCTTTGAAGTTTGGCCAACGCCGCCGATTCCGGTAAGGGGAGGGGACGTTGACCGTGTGACGTCATAGGGTTGTCAACTGCGCTTATTCACTAGTGCAGCCCACCAGTTTGTTTGTAATATTTGCTGATTTTTAAATTGAAATTTTTTAATATTTGTTATTTATAGTGTTAGTTTTAGGTAAAAAAAGGGAATTTCAAACAAAGCTACCTATTTTTAGGTGACAATAGTTAAAGAACTACTAATATTACATATGGAAATCAATTATATAATAGATTTTTACAATGAGCTAAAAGGACGTAGAAGAATCTGCATTACAATTTTAAGTTAACTTAAAACTCCTTAAGAAATTCAATAAAATTTTTTAAACTCTTGCAAGCCTGGCAAAATTTGTTTCAGAATTGGATATTATAAACATAATTATTATGAATTAGCAACGTTGATTAATCAAATTTCATTGCGTAAATCTTAATTTTCATGAAGTTTTAAAATGATAAAAATATAAATTTAAAAATACAGTGCCTAATTTGTAGCCAAATTTCATATATTAATACCTCTAAGATTAACCTTGGAACTGGTGGCCATTTCACTTTGTTCTGGAAGTAAGTTTGTGGAAGTATAGTTTACTAAATTACTATACTATACACCTGCACCCGAGAAACATTTTGATTTAACTATCAAAAAGAATTTATGTTAATGATTTAATGATTTATTAATACTGTATTTAAACAATTATTTCAGGTAAACATTGAAATAGTTGCACAATTCTCAAAATCAAAGTTTAGTGCAAGACTACATAAATATTTTTTTACAATTACAGTATTACTGTGTACAGGATGAACTAAAAGTCTGGAGACATCCCTGTAACTTTTGAGTGAGTAATTGGGAAAAACACAAACTCAGGTAATGTTTACTAGGTACAAAGAAGTACGTTTTTACGCATAAGACAACGTTACTCACATTTAGAAAATGGAAAATTTTGGGGGCAGCTCAAAAATTGTTTTTCACAAACCCCTGTCATGTGTGACCATTCATTTTAAATTTATAGTAGGGTTGAGATAGAGACCTCAAATTTTCACTGTTAGTTTTTTTGGTTAATACCTTTAAAATAAATGGCCACGTGACAGGGGTTTGCGTGTAAAAATTTTGAGCTGCCCTCAATATTTCCAATTTTTGAAACGTTGGCAAAGTTTATCCACACATAAAAATGCATCCTAATATCTAATAAACATTCCTTGGATTTGGCTCTTCACCAGTCACTCACTAAAAAGTTAGAAGGACTCGAATCATTCTCGTCTTTAACTGTAAATAACCTTAGATAGGAATTAAATAGAGACCTTTAATTTTCGTCATTTACATTCTTCTAGCAATCCTACCTTTAAAACGAGGGGTCACAAGGCAGGGGTTTGCATTTAAGATTTTTGAACTGCCCCAAAATTTCCCATTTTTGAAATGGTAACAACGTTGTCTTATGCGTAAAAAAGTACATCTTTGTACCTAGTAAACATTACCTGAGTTTGTTTTTTCCACTTACTCTCTCAAAAGTTTCAAGGGTGTCTCAAGACTTTTAGTTCACCCTGTGTAGGCTACATATTTATAAGTAGGCCTAATATGTAAACTTCTAAACCAAAATTTGATAGAAACCAAGAAAATTGTTACGCAAAGTTAAATAACATTAAAAGATTACTGATTACCCTCCTTGGAAGTAAAAAAAAAACGGTTATTAGTAAAGTAAACATATCTGTAATTTGTTGTGTTTTCGCTCATTTTACCTTGTCTAGGTGCATTAGTATTTAATTCTAGTATTATTTATTGATTGTTGAAATTGTATAATATCAAAGAGGGTGCCACTTGGGGTAGAGTGGTATCATGGGGGTCATTAAGTACTAAATACATGCTGCCGACTAATGCAAAGCAGTGGTGGTTGTATGGCAGTGTGGCGAAAGTAACAACCCTGTGACGTCACAGCGTAGAACCGACTGGCAGCACGTATCGAGAGGAAGTGGCTGAGCCCTTATACTAGCAATTCTCGCTGGCCTTGACCTATACCTGCCGCTGCACTCTTTAGTTGTAGTATCTAATCAACCATGACGCTATTATTATTAGCTACCAGCGACAGAACAGCTACTACATTGATGTCATGCATTGAAGACAGTATAAAATGTAAGGAAAACTTTTCATTTCTATTCAATACTTGTATTTTCACTGACTAGTTATAGTGGCGGCCCACTTCTTAAAAATACCATTTTTTAATACTATTCATACAGGCACAACTTTTTCTGCATAACTGACTTAAAAAAACCACTATATAGTAGTACTAGCTGGCCAGATTCGACTTTGCACTGATAGACTATTTAAAGTTAAATGTATATTTAAAAAAAAAAATATCAATAAATATATTATGTAGTCCTACTATGTATTTTTTATGTGCATTTTTAGTAACTTTGACCCCACCCCCAAACCCCCACTAAAATTTCGAACGTTTTGAAAACCTTTCTTAGCGAGCACCTAGGGTCCTAGAGGAAGCTACATACCAAATTTCATTCCAATCCATTCGGTGGTTTTTGAGATTTCGTGATGGTGTGAGTGAGTGAGTCAGTGAGTGGTATTTGGATTTTATTATATAGACTAGCTGACCCCTACAGCGTTGCCCGTGGTGGTTGGTATTTTCAGTCTTTTTAACGGATTTGTATTCGTTTTAAGTGTTCAGTCAGTGAGTGGTATTTGGCTTTTATATATGCAGATCTTAAATAATAAAAGCACTATTGTCATAATAATAAAAGTTCTGAAATTATGATTTTAGTAACTTTGATCCATCAAACCCATCCTAAAATGTCGAAATGTTTCATACCCTTTCTTAGTGAGCACTTATGACCCTAGAGAAAGCTACATACCAAATTTCATTCCAATCCGTTTGGTAGTTTTGAAAGAATCGTGATTTAGTAACTTTGATCTCCCCCAAATACCTCCTAAAATTTCAAAATTATTTATACCCTTTCTTAGTGAACACTTATGGCCCTAGATGAAGCTACATACCAAATTTCATTCCAATCCGTTAGGTAGTTTTGAAGAAATCGTTTTTTAATAACTTTGATCTCCCCCAAACGCCCTCTAAAATTTCTAATTTTTTCAAACTCTTTCTTAGTGAGCACCTACGGCCCTAGAGGAAGCTACATACCAAATTTCATTTCAATCCGTTCGGCAGTTTTTGAGAAATCGTGATGAGTGAGTCAGTGAGTGAGTGAGTGAGTGGTGTTTCGCTTTTATATATACAGATAAGTTAGGCGCGACTAAGAAATTATTTTGCAAACTATTGATGTTAATGGTTAAAAATGTTCACTATTAAAACTATGCGAACTTTATTCTTTACTCGGGCCTATTTGGCCAGTTTGAAATACTGTTTTACCTTATCGCATTTTGGCCACTTATTATAACTTGAAAATTGCCTCTTTACTAGATAAAAATCTCTGTCCCTATCATTCGTCATTCCATTGAAAATATCTTAGAATAAAATAATCTGTTTGCATTTGCTTCTCCGCAGGGGTTGGTGAGCTAAGCGAACCCCTAGTGGAGCCCTCTAGCTTCGACATAAGAATCTCAATATTTTTTACACGTACAAACAAATTACAATTTTATGCTAAACATTAATAAAATGTCTGAATGATTTCCTTTTCAAACCGTAAAAGAGCTGTGCCACAACTGCGAGCATATAACCTCAAAGGTAAAATTTGTCCGGAGAGAATACCAACGGCAACGTTTCGTTTTTGTATTCAGCAAGTAAGAATGGGTTGATCTGAAATTCAAAATATCCTGTCCAAA
>JAGFPH010001999.1:105587-126225 GCA_018207615.1 Philaenus spumarius
CTTCAAAACTACCGAATGGATTGGAATGAAATTTGGTATGTAGCTTCATCTAGGGCCATAGGTGCTCACTAAGAAAGGATTTGTAAAAATTCGAAATTTTAGGGAGGGTTTGGGGGGATCAAAGTTATTAAAAAATGACTTCTTCAAAACTACAGAACGGATTGGAATTAAATTTGGTATGTAGCTTCCTCTAGGGCCATAGGTGCTCACTAAGAAAGGGTTTGAAAAAATTCGAAATTTTAGGAGGGTAAAAATTACTAAATCACGATTTCTCCAAAATTACCGAACAGATTTGAATGAAATTGAGTATGTAGCTTCCTCTAGGGCCATAGGCGCTAGCTAAGAAAGGGTTTAAAAAGATTCGAAATTTTAGGGGGGTTTGGGGGGGGGGGGTCGAAGTTACTAAATCAAGATTTCACAAAAACTACTGAACGGACTGGAACGAAATTTGGTATGTAGCTTCCTCAAGGGCTCACTAAGAAAGGGTTTCAAAAATTCGAAATCTTAGGAGGTGTTTGGGGTCAAAGTTACTAAATCACGATTTCTCCAAGACTACTGAACGGATTGGAATGAAATTTGGTATGTAGCTTCTTTTAGGTCTATAGGTGCTCGATAAGAAATGGTTTCAAAAAATTTAGGGGGTTTGAGTTTATATAATTATGACACACAAAATTGCCATTATTTGTCGCATTTATTTCACCGAAATAATTATGTAATAGCGAAGCATTGCCGGGTCAGCTAGTGCACTTATAAATGTTTATACACAATTGAGTTTGCATTGGAAAAACACACACACACACATATGCTGGGTCACTAAGGAGGTCGTTATATTTTTAATTAATATGCCGGACATAAATATGAAACACTTTACACTTGGCACTTTAGTTTTTTTTTTTTTTTTTAAGTGAAAACTTCTATAACGAAGTTGGGTACTTTTTGTAGGGAGGTAAATCGCCGTTTTGCGTCACGTCACGTAACGCAGCATTTTCGCTTAGACTGGTGTGTTGATTATATATACCCTGTTATACATATACTAGCTGACCCGACCAGGCTTTGCACGGATAGACAAATCAAAGTTAAATGTACGGTATTAACAAAAAATATATTATATCAATAAATATATTACACTATGTATTTCTTATGGTGATTTTTAGTAACTTTGACCCCCCCAAACCTCCCCTAAAATTTAGATTTTTTTTTAACTCTTTTTAAAAGCTTTTAAAACCTAGGGCCCTAGAGGAAGCTGCATAATAAATTTCATTCCAATCCATTCGGTGTTTCTTTTTAGTAACTTTGATCCCTAAACCCCCCTAAAATTTCGAATTTTTTAAAACCCTTTCTTAGCGAGTACCTAGGGCCCTAGAGGAAGCTACAAACCAAATTTCATTCCAATCCGTTCGATGGTTTTTTGTAGTAACTTTATCCCCCCCCTCCCAACCCTCCTAAAATTTTGAATTTTTTCAAACCCTTTCTTATCGAGCTCCTATGGCTCTAGGGGATGCTACATACTAATTCATTCCAATCCGTTCGATGGTTTTAGAGAAATCGTGATTTTGTAACTTTGACCCCCCCCCCCCAAAAAAACCCAACTAAAATTTCGATTTTTTTTAAAACATTTCTTAGCGAGCATCTATGGCCCTAGAGGAAGCTACATACCAAATTTAATTCCAATCCGTTCGGTAGGTTTTGATAAATCGTGATTTAGTAACGTTGACCCCCCAAAACCCCCCTAAAATTATAATTTTCGGAAACCCTTTCTTAGTGCGCGTCTAGAGCCTATAAAGAATATTAGTGCCGAATTTCATGTTTGTAGGCCTCGTGGTTTTGGAGAAACTGTGATGAGTCAATGAGTCAATGGTATTTGGCTTTTATAAGTATAGATATACTTGTGTTTAGTATTTTATATGAAGAACAAGGACCGGATGACAAAGCAATATTAATTTTTTGGGTGTAGTAAGTGAGCACTGATCATGGTCCCCAGAACACGACGTAATTTTCACCCCCTTCAAAACGTCGGATTGATTTGAAACTTCGCACACTTATCAAGGACCGATGACAATGCAATATTAATTTTGTTGGGCGTAGTAAGTGAGCACTGATCATAGTTCACCGAACACGTTTTCGGGTGTCATTAAAAACTTTATATACAGGGTGATTCACGACGATATACAGAAACTTCCGGTGCTCATTAATTTTGTTGGGTGTAGTAAGTGAGCACTGATCATGGTCCCCAGACTAAAAAAAAATAAAATAAAGAATAGTTTAAAAACTAAAAATACGCTTTAAAAGCAAACCGAACTAAAAACTTGAAAATAATTGTAACTATTTTATTTATTTATTAACCAGTAAATGAAATGTTAATAAAATCCAGTAGTTAATCAATATTGATTTTACACGCTGTAAAAGTTGCATACAAGTTTTCACCTCTATTGTGTGGTCATATGCACCCAATTTTTTTTTTTTTTAGAAATAAAAGCAAATGGCGAAATATCAAAATACTGGAAGGTTTTCATCTAAAGGTTTTTATTTGCATAACTATTACAAGTTTTAAGTTGTCGTTTTGCAGAAAAGATGAAAATGTTTAAAACTTAATAAATATACCTACAATTAAAGAATTCTCCGGGGGGCCCCATTCAACTTTATTTATTCAACTTCATAATCGGACGCTAGAGGAAGCTACCTACCAAATTTCATTCCAATCCGTTCGGTGGTTTTTGAGATTTCGTGATGAGTGAGTTAGAGAGTGGTATTTGGATTTCTTATACAGGGTAAGTCACAGTTAAAAATTATTATTACAGACGTTTTCCTTTAAACTTTAAGGCTCAATTAAAACAGTTAAATTTTTCGTATTCTTATGTTCAATCACATAAAAACCTTCCTTATTTATTTATCTTTAAAATGATGTATAAATATTAAGGGGTCATTCATAGAAAATGTTTTGAAATTTCATAGAAATGTTGTTTTGTTACAGCATTAGGATCTATCGATTTGTTTCTCAAAACAAATCCATTAAAGAAATGTTGCATTTATTTTTCGTATCAAAAAACAGTTGATTATAACTTTATTAATTTCCAATCAGCTCATTTATTCAACAGATTCAGCTGGTAAAGAAATTACAGATACAGTAATTAGTTTGGTGTTTAGATCCTAATGCTGTAACTAAACAATATTTTTATGAAATTTCAACATTTTTTCTATGTATGACCCCTTAATATTTGTACATCATTTTAAATATAAATAAATAAGGAAGTTTTTTATGTAATTTAACATAAGAATACGAAAAATTTAACTGTTTTAATTGAGCCTTAAAGTTTAAAGGAAAACTTCTGTAACTATAATTTTTAACTGTAAAGTTATTTAAAAAAAGTTGTATAAGGAGTTATTATTTGGGTACTATGTTTAATTTATAGGAAATTTAATTTCAAATGGTATTACTTTCCATGTCATAACTACATTAGTGTGGTTTTTATCGTCATGCTAATAGTACCAAGTCTTTTTGGTACAAATTTGAAAAAAATCACAAAATACGCCATGACAGCTAAACGGTTAAGGTCAGATAAGGGGTTATATACATTTTTTTGTTCCTTTTGATAAGTAGAATCAACTGTTAAACTTAATGTAGTCAGGAGTGACTTACCCTGTATATAGACTAGCTGCCCGATCCGGCTTTGCACGGATAGACAAATCAAAGTTAGTTGTACATTAAAAAAATCATTTCTCAGTATGTGTTTGTTAGGCTACAGCAGTTGTTCTCTTCCAACTACCGTCCCCTCCTCTTGTTTTACTCTAAACTCTGCAAAATGCAATTAGCATACATCCATGCATAACCTGTACGATTAATTTATTATTTTTATGTTTAGCATTTAAAATTTAAATCTAAAAAACAATAAGTAACATAAACATGATTGTCTAAAATTCGAAAACGTCAGCTTGTCCGGGCAACTGCGGCAGGTATTTTCTAAAAGCAAACCTGAAAATAACTATTGTAAATTAATCGCACCTGTCACGTGCAATAATCTCGACAAAATGTCGCCGCAACGCAACCAGCTGTGAAGCTTGAAGCCATCAATTACTGATTTTTACGCTCCGACAAATTCAATTAGTCCAAACACGTCGGAACAAGTCGTCGCTAGGGCTGAGCCTATTGGTTGTAACCGAAAAGTCAGTTGAATAGTTGAACACAAGTTGTTTGTAACTATTGGAATGTGTTTATAGTTCTTATATTTCCAAATAACTTAAGTTTCGTCGTTAAATTATTATTGAGACGGGTGTGATTCTATTTGTGTGCAAAGTAAAATAATAATGTTTTGCTACAAGTTTATTTCCGATGAGAGGTTTTAATTGTCATACATACTTGCTATCGCCATTCCGACTATTGATTAATATTAATATCACATATATTATTTCTCAAGGCCATTTTTTTGTCGGTACGCCACAACTTCCTTAAAACATCATCAAATTACATGAATGATGTATGATGATGAATGATTTTAAAACTTTCCTTAACCGCTACACCTGAAAAATATACAAAATACAATTATAGGCCTACGAAAAAAAAAATAATAAAGACTCCGAAAGTAACAGTGATGTAATATCAAGTAAGTTGTAGGGATATTTTCCTGGCGTGGCAACACTGATGATAACAATACCCAGCTGGAGAGCTGCCGTTACGCCACTACATTCCTATTTTTAATTAATTGTATATTTAGTATCGTATAGTACACGCACTATACGATACTAAATATACGGTGTGTACTTTAATTAAGTGGAATTTAACTAGGTTAGAATGCGAATGCTTCGCACGGGTCAACTAGTAATAATAATTCGACCACGCAGCTGAACCGCTGACGTGAGTTGAGCAAATTCCCAAAATTAAGTTTATAGGCCTATGTTTTAGGGTTTCAACCAACAATTTGGGAAATAGGTCTATTCACGACGGTGCTGAATAGATGCAAAATGCTTCGCCCACAATTCCGCATATTGGTAGTATCTGAAGATACACAATGCATTGCGTGCTTCGCACGCCAACCACATGGTGAAATCCACCACATGGCTTTGAACCGGGTACTTTTATGGTATTTTACGTTTTGATCGATTTTTAGTCGGTCCTTTTGTTTAGTTGTGTAAGACAATTTATATATTTTGCTAACTTTGTCAAGTACCACTTTGGATAATAGCCTACATAAGAACGAAACTTTTGCTACACTTAACTGCTTGAAGAAGACGAAGGAAACGTTATGCTGTGTGTGATTCAAAAACCTACTTCACCATGAAAATGAAAACCTATGCTGAAAATCAACCAAATGGAGTTTTCAGATTGATAATGATGTTGCCAGCGTTGTCGAAACTAGTTTCAGAGCCAATATTGAATAGAGGTACAAATCTAACCGTGGGTAACTATTATCAATGAAGTATTAAGTATTCATTGCTGTTACACATTGGTGCCGAATTATACTGGGGTGGGATCGACATAAACCTACTGTGGTCGAGAAGGAGCAAGCAAAAGTATGATTTTAGCCCTGCATAGGAAAATCAATGCACACAAAAACAATGTTGTTCGTGTAAAAACCTATTGTGCAAGGAGCACACTAAGAAACAGACACTCACAGACATGCCACTGCTACATGAGTGAAGAAGAATCAGATTAGTGAGTCAGTATAGCTAGCTAACAATTAATTTAAAGTTTGGATTTTTTTTTATTGTGACTTACAAAATCGTAAGATTATTAATCAGTTGACTGTAAATATGAATTTTGTATGATTAAAATGCATGTATACATTATTATGTTGTTGTATTGTTCTAACCGATTTTGTAACGGGAGAAAAATCTCACCACGCGAGTTATCATGTAACACATAATAAGGGGAATTATCGCTGGTTAGAAATACATAAATAAATATACTCTAGTACTTGGCCGTAATGCGACAGTAAAAGAAAAGAAAAATTGACTATTGTGACGGTAATTCGTATTAATATATAAGTTTTAATTGTGCTAGTTACAAGTTTTAACACTAGATTAATGTTAGATTAAATAAATTATGTAGTCAAAATTGGTTATTGCCGAGGGCGGTAAACCTCATTGTCTTTGTTGTAACGAAACCTGATCAATAAATCATTAACCAATGAAAAATGTAAACTTGCCCTCAATTAAGAGCGGAGTGGAACTACTTTTAAAGTTTTACGTTCTCTTTATTAAGAAATATATGAAAATAATTCCTTACAATGAAGGACAAAATTAGCCAATTAGGTAGACTATTACATATTATAAAATGTGTCAGACCTAGAGGGTAATCGGTCAGGATACGTTTAATGGAGAGATTTCTGGTAACAAGCAGTGCATATTACAATTAATGAATTTTACTTCTTCATTCCCTCACAAATGTTTTGTGAGTAGTTTAGCCATGCTTTCTTTCTGTCTATTTTAACGATTTATATGTCAAATAAAAAGGATTTTTATCAAAATGTTCCAAAAGTCATTTGTTTAATAGTAAATCACTAGGGCTCTGCTAATTAGAAATCAAACTTCCCATTTATATCTTATGGAAGTAATATTGTATTGTGTGTATGTAACATGTGATTTAACTTAATCAAATAAACAGCTGTCTTAAATAGTTTTACTTAAATAAACTGCTGTCGTAATCTCACTTAAATAAACAGCGGTCTTAAGTAATCTCACTTAAATAAACAAATGTCTTAAGTAATCTCACTTAAATAAACAGCTGTATTAAGTAATCTCAATTAAATAAACAGCTGTATTAAATCTCACTTAAATAAACAGCTGTATTAAGTAATTTCACTTAAGTAACTAGCTCTCTTAAGTAATCTAACTTCAATAAACAGTTATTTTTAGTAATCTCACTTAAATAAACAGCTGTATTAAGTAATCTCACTTAAATAAATAGCTGCCTTAAGTAAGCTCACTTAAATAAACAGCTGTATTAAGTAATCTCATTTAAATAAACAGCTGTATTAAGTAATCTCACTTAAATAAACAGCTGTCTTAAGTAATCCCACTTAAATAAACAGCTTTATTAAGTAATCTCACTTAAATAAACAGCTTTCTTCAGTAATCTCACTTAAATAAACAGCTGTCTTAAGCAATCTCACTTACATAAAGTGATCTTAAGTAATCTCACTTAAATAAACAACTGTCTTAAGTAATCTCACTTAAATAAACACCTGTCTTAAGTAATCTCACTTACATAAACAGCTGTCTTAAGTAATCTCACTTAAATAAACAGCTGTCTTAAGTAATCTCACTTACATAAACAGCTGTCTTAAGTAATCTCACTTAAATAAACAGCTGTCTTAAGCAATCTCACTTACATAAACAGCTGTCATAAGCAATCTCACTTACATAAAGCGATCTTAAGTAATCTCACTTAAATAAACAACTGTCTTAAGTAATCTCACTTAAATAAACAGCTGTCTTAATTATTCTCACTTAAATAAACAGTTCTTTGAAGTAACCTCATTTAAATAAACTGTCGTTCTAAGTAATAATTAATTTAAATGAACAATTGTCTCAAGTAATTTCACTTAAATAAACAGCTGTCTTAAATAATCTCACTTAAATAAACAGCTGTCTTAAGTAATCTCACTTAAATAAACAGCTGTCTTAAGTAATCGCACTTGCATAAACATCTGTCTTAAGTAATTTCACTTAAATAAACTGTTCTTTGAAGTAACCTCATTTAAATAAACTGTCGTTTTAAGTAATAATTTAATTTAAATGAACAGCTGTCTTAAGAATCTAAATATTTCTATTTATAACCTATCACTTTTTTGTTTACATTTTTATGTTTTATATTGTTTGTTTTAAGTTCACTTAGTACTTAATGTTTGTGTTGTGTATTATTTTAAAATCAAGCAATGACGAATCACTGCCGGGAATAGTAGTTATATTGTTTTATAAACTTTGGTTTTTATGGTTCAATTCTTAAAAATGGGTACTTGTTTCTCATTTGTTATTTAAGATATCGTTAAAACCGATTAAAAATGTAATGTATATTTCAGTATCTACATTTTTCTCTCTACTGCTTTGATATTAAAATAAAATTTAATTGCTAAAATGTTCAATAATCCTTTTGTTTAATTATTTTAGGAATTGTTAACCATTTAGCTTTGTGGATAAAATAAATACATACACAAACCTACCATATTCTAAATATTCATTCCAAGTTTAGAATTATTAGTTTATCGTTTTAAAATAAATTTGTATATTTCATGTTTCCTAAGTCTTTGGTTTTGTTTCTTTAATTACATTTTCCAACATTGAGTTTGAATATCAAGTTGAATGATTGTTTTGACTAATGTAATATTGAAATAATTGTAGTTTACTGAAATATCACTAAATCAAAGCACTCTACAATTTATCAGTATGAGTCGATTTAACTTTTTCATTCAGTGACTGAAGAATCATATTGATACCAATGTTTTAGATCCGTAATATCCTTGAAATATTCCTAGTTTAATTTACAAGCTTCTATTGTGTCTTCTCGTTAATAATTAAAGAATAAAAATAGTATTTCCAAAATTTTCCATTTGTTTCAGTTGGAAAACATGTAGTGAAACGTGATTGTACGTTTTTATGTTAGCGTCACATTATTGGAACTAAAATTGCATCGACTATTTTCAGATAAATAAATACAAGACGAGGATAATGAAAAAGGCAGTTCCATTTGCAGGAGAGGAGGTGGTAAAGTTATTGTTTCTGAGCGACTTCGCTAAAGAGTCGTTTAATATTTAATATGAAGCTGGTCGTTGTAGTGGAAAAGTTATGAACTGATACTGCACATCTAATATTCATAAGCAATACGGAATATTTGATCAGGAAATATGAAATAAGAGATTTGTTGGGATAGCTTCATTCTTAAATTGTTTTACTAAACATTTTCCCGATGCGCCATTGATCAGACTATCAAGATTACAAATTGCATTACGTGCGAATAAAATAATATACTGTTTATAAAGAAAATAATATCTACACAATTTAACTATTTATAAAACTATTAAATTGTAGTCTTGATACACCTTACAGTTACGTTATGCTCGATTAGGTATGAACTAAAGAAATATTACAAATTAAATATTTATAAAATCAAAATAATACAGACACATAATTTGTATAGTGGAAATATTATGTAACCGAATGAGTTATGTAATTCGGGTAGCTCAAGCCATGGATACCCATTATAAGGTACTTATAACTGATCTACAATATATTATTTTCGTTGATACAGTGTTCAGAAGTGCATTTAACCCCCCTCTTTATTTTTGTTAATGAAAATAAGTTAACTAAACTTTGTAGGCCTATATATCTTGTGTTGCATAACGGGACAAATTTGTTGACATATCTGACCCTCTATGATTTTGGGGGGCTAAGAGATGTAAGGGGGGGTTAACTATTTACAATGTTTCAATAACAAAAATAATAAAAGGGGTTAAAGGGACTTTATGTACACTCTGTACACGGTAAATGCGGAACTAATGCTAAGTTGTCATTGGTTAAGTTGGCAACAATCATTTCAACCCTTTATTGAATTCCCTATTGATTGCCTCTCTGTAGGCTGTATTTCGTGTAAAATGTATCATAATTAACGAGAGAAGATCCTGCTCAATTCTATAGGGTTTAGTAGCAACATCTTATAGGCTACCTTATATATCTTGAAAATTAGCAATGCAATTTTAACAACAGATTTCAAATATATTGCTAGCAATATAATAAATCTATTGCGGTAAATTTGTAGAAATATTGGACAAATAAATGTTTTAAGTTAAGATAAAAAAAAACTATTTTAAAAATTGTATTTGTATGTACTTATAATTATATTTGTATGTACTTATATTTATATTTGTATGTACTTATACTTATATTTGTATTTGTAAGTACTTATATTTGTATTTGTATGTAGGCCTACTTATATTTGTATTTTTACTTGTACATGATTGTATAATTTGTAGTTTTACTAATGATTGTATGTTTTTTTCTTACCTACAGATCTAAAAAATATTATCTTTGCAGCTAGACTAGAAATGGAGATGTATGAACATTTGTTATTAAAAAATAATACTTTTGGGAAATGAGAAAAATTAATACTTTTCTCTACAGTTTAAAAAAATTTAATGTATGCTGAAGTGGGACCCCCGTCAGAAATGATTTTCATCACGCCTTTTCTTCAATTCTTTTACCAGCCTTAACAGCAACATACACACATAATTTTAATCTTTCAACTGCCGTTTATTATTAGATTGTTTTTTATACAAATATTTACTGCTTCAATTCGTATAATGTTATTACAATAAAGGTGTAGAATTAATTATAACATCAAATCTAAGATGGTAAACACAGTTAAATGTCCGTGCATTGTAAATACATTCAATAAACATAAAATACGCGTTCATCAGTCTAGGCCTAACATAAAATTATTGCATGTATGTTGCCGAAGGCAGGTAAAATAAATTAAATATTCACACAATAATTTTAGATTAGGCCTAGACTGGTGAAGGAACATTTTATGTTTATTGAATGTATTTCAGCGCTTGACGATAATATCTCTTAATTTAAATTTATAAACCAAAACACATCTTTCTTGAATGTATTTATATTCATTGCCATAGCAACCAATTAATAAATTTTTTCCGTTACTCATTACATTTTATATTTTTTAACTCCTACCGCTACACGCGTTAAGGAACTTCGTTCCAAAAAGTGTTTCTCAAAAATAACTTATGGTAAAATTATTGTAATTTTGTCCACAAACGTCAAACAAAATTATAAAATTAAGCAATAAAAAGCCGTAGTTTAAGCCCTCGTGTCAGAAAATGCATATTACTAGCGCAAAAAAAACAACAAAAATTATTGAAATATCTCTGACGGTTTCTGAGAAAAGTGTTACTTTTTGTAGGATGACACACAAAACTTTCGGGACACAGTTTAAACTTAACAATGCTACCGTATTGCCTATCTTGACCCTTCTGTTCTCGCTATTGTATTCCATACTGCAACATATTTTAGCAAGATAATTTTCTATTGTTTGTAAGTTGATAACAACTTTACCTTCTCAGTAGACCTATTTTATAAAAGCCATCATATTTTGATAAATTTTTGTTGAACTTGTATTTTCCAAGAGCTTTCCTCCGTCAGGCATCGTGTTTACATTAAGCTAAGCGTAAACATACATTACAATCCTTCTTTCTGCCTTTAAGATTCGTTCTGTTCTTAGAAAAACAAAATCGTAATATCTTTTCTTTTCTTGTATATACAGGCTGATTCGAAACTATGCGGCAATGTCTTGGTAGCTCATTCTACAGCTAAAAATAAGAAACAATTTCATATAAACACAGGCCCGAAAACGTTTCGTTTACCAGATATCCCCATTTTTTTCTTTTTTACAAAATAATTCACTTCTAGAGAACGGTTTGACTGATTGAGTTCAAACTTGGTATGACGTTTAACCTAACAATAATCTATGTCAAGAAAAACAAGAGATTTTATCCAATCATGCGTTTGAAAATTAACAACCTAAATTACCCAAAAACGGTACGTTTTAAGAAAAATTGTCAATGGAATGGAATTTGGTATGTAGCTTCCTCTAGGGCCCTAGGTACTCGCTAAAAAAGGGTTTTAAAAAAAATCTAAATTTTAGGAGGGGTTTGGGGGAGTCAAAGTTACTACAAAAAACCATCGAACGGATTGGAATGAAATTTGGTATGTAGCTTCCTCTAGGGTCCTAGGTGCTCGCTAAAAAGGGGTTTAAAAAAATCGAAATTTTAGGGGAGGTTTGGAGGGGTCAAAGTTACTAAAAATCCCCATAAGAAATACATAGTGTAATATATTTATTAATATCATATATTTTTTGTTAATATAGGCCTACATTTAACTTTGATTTGTCTATCCGTGCAAAGCCGGGTCGGGCCAGCTAGTTTTGTTATAATTACGTGAAATATTGCGGAAAAGTCGAAACTTAAGCTATACAATTTCAACTTTTCTTTCTTTCATAATTCCTATAAATATTATTTCAAGGGAAAATTTTTGTTGTTTTTACAATCAGTTAGATGTGTTATTTCATATTATTTCAAATTCCCTTAGAAATCGATTGACAAGTTAAAGTAAATTTTTACCAATCGTTTTTTAGGAGCAATATTCACCCAACAGTCTTTTCATTGAATCACATCTGTGAGCAAAACCACAGGTACCAGCCGGTTCTAAATAAAAAAAGCAAATGGATTCACGCTAGTTTGTGGTGGAAGTCATACAAGTTATAATTTGATTTGTAAAGCTTCCGAACATCAATCTAAACAATGAACACGAGAGAATGTTATTGGCTTGACTTTATTAAAACACAAAAGTTGATTTACATACAAGCACTGACTATACACTCTACGTTGTTTTTATTCGATTATTTATTCAAACAAAGGTACACAATTGTTGTCATCATCATTGTGCACTCATTGTCTCTCCGGCGTATGATGTTACGCGTAGTTCTTGGTATAGCTTTTAATTGCGGTAAAGCGATCAAAGATCTAAAAAAAGCGCCAAGTGTGTGAAGAGTGTAGGTCTAAATGGAGCTAAAATGTAGATATGTAAGGGACCAGTCAACTCTAGGTAACTGTTCTTCAAACCTGTTCTTAAAGAGCAGATACACACCATGAACAAAATTTAATACGCTAAGCAAGTATGTGGTTTTATCTGGGTTCTTGATACAAAATGAAGTTAAGACTTACCGAGTATATCAAGTGACTATATAAATGCATGTTTTAAAAATAACTTTTTGCAATTTTACATTAACAATGTTTTGATTTGCGGGTGACCTTTGGCTAATAGAAAATATGATAATAAAATGACTGTAAACTAAAAAGAAACTGGCACATACTTTCTCACAAACATATTTCAATTATTAACACTTTCACTGCTAAGGACGCACATGTGAGTTTGACACCGAACACTATGAGAAGCGGCCGACGCACAGTGCATTGCACGCCAACCCCCGTATTGGGAGTATTCTCAATACAGAATGCATCGCGTGCATCGCACGTCAACCCCCGTATCTAGAGTATTTTCAATACACAGTGCATCGCACGTCAACCCCCGTATCTAGAGTATTTTCAATACACAGTGCATTGCACGCCAACCCCCGTATCGGGAGTATTTTCAATACACAATGCATTGCGTGCTTCGCACTCCAACCCAATATTGGGAGTATTTTAATTACACAGTGCATTGCGTGCTTCAGCCAATTTTTAGCCTATGTGCTGTGGACGCACTTGTGCGCCCGCTTTAAAATATTAGTAATTATTTAGTAGAAAGGCTCAACAAAAAAATGTAGTAATTTCTACTCATTTAGGATATAAACTAGGGGCTCTGCCCCTGGACTCTTCGCGTCCCAACCCCGCCTCGGCCTTCGGCCCCAGATGGCTGCTTCGCTTCGCTCGCAGTTGGAAAATTCGCTAAAGAATCTCGTTAAGCTTTGGCTCGTTTGTACATAGGTTTGCAAAATTATGAAACCATGCTTAAATATATTAACAGTAATTACAAGATTAATTATAACCTCAAATACATGATTTAGAAACGAGAGGCTTTCATTACGATTTTAGTCCTAGTCCTATATACCAGGCCTAAATATAGTAAAAATTATTGCAGGATTAACATAACCTCAATACTATATTTCAGAAATGAGCCAGGCTTATATTACAAAATTGAATGTAAATGCTTGTGTAACTGTTTGTGTACTTTGGGAGATAAATATAGCATTGTTATTATTATTATTATTACAAAATTGACTATTAGAATTTATCCATCTTTGCCAAGTTTACCTTTTTTTGACAAAATAAATTGTTAAATCAGGCCCAATTTATCCTAATTCCAACGTGTTAAAACACTAAAAAATTTGCTTGTTTTTTAACAGTAATTAAAAACTATCCAATTGACAACTGATAAAACAGTATAAATTGACTTGTTTATAAACAGCTGTTTTGATCGCTTTATTTAATATTTCGTTGTTGTTTTGTAACCAACATGGCAACCCATAAGACCCTATGTTAAAAATTGTCAACTTTTAAATTAGATTTTCTAAAAAAATTGCGTTTTTACACAAAATAAAACTATATGGGTGTATTTAATAATCAAAACTACACCTAAATACAAAATTTCTTTGAATTCGTTAGAGCCGTTTTCGAGATCCGCGACAGATACAAAGATACAAAGATAGATACACGAATTGCTCATTTAAAGTAATAGGATAAATATAATAAAAGCTTCTCTGTATAACCTCATATTTAGTAATTACTTGCAATATTTATTTGTCCATCTAAGGACCCTCTATATACGACATCGTCTTGGTACAACGGAGACTTTACCTACAATGTAAACAAAATACTTACATGCGAAGCCTGGACACATTCTGAACACAACGTAAAACACAACACGACACACAAAACAAACACTCAAAATATAATACATAAAAACACGATCAATATCGTTGACGAAACATAACCTACAAACTGACGCGACGCAGGTACACAACTAAACCGACCTTGCAAGTAGAACTAACCTTTGGACTTTAGAGATAAGACAGGCAGTGATGAAGTAGGCAGTGACGTTTAGGCCTAACTTGTATTTGCACAACACCTGGTTGATATAACAAAATCGGACAAAATATTAACAAAAGCAGTACTGAAATTATAATAAATTATCTTACATCAGAAGAAAGTTTATCAAATACAGGGTGTCTCAGAACTTTCTACAAAATTCTAGTGAGCTTTCTTTCTTTCCTAAAGACAATTATTCACAATATTGTTATTGACATTTTCCAATGTTACCGAGTTATACCACAGAAGTGATTTGTTTTTCCTTGTTAGTACACTATGTTAAAATTTTACACAGAGTCTTAAACAGTACAGACCGTTCAACTAATGTATTACTGTACTAGGTGAAAAGCTTGCTTCGCTCACCAATCCCAGCGGTTATTCATGGCGAAGCCAAAGCAAACTAGCCACAGAAGAAACAAGTTCAACCCGAAATTCAGACGGACAAGGTAGGTAAAGTAGTAATTTTAATAAATTAATTTTGTAGTTTTTAATACTAATTCGCCAAATTTATGACTAGCGAATTGTTTAGAAACTGATAACGCTTTCAGTTTTAAATTGAAATTTACTTTTTTTTATTTAACCTGGTTGTTTGAAGGCAGGAATCACATAAAAGATTCACAATAAACTCTGGAGAGATT
Source organism: Philaenus spumarius (assembly GCA_018207615.1). Taxonomy (NCBI): domain Eukaryota; kingdom Metazoa; phylum Arthropoda; class Insecta; order Hemiptera; family Aphrophoridae; genus Philaenus; species Philaenus spumarius. The sequence continues at coordinate 120,814 of JAGFPH010001999.1, forward strand.
TTATTTCATTAATTTGATCAAATAGACAAAGCTCCGATAATTTCCGTATTTATCTCTTCCCAGTGGAAGTAATGGAATATTCAACGAAACAAAAACTCGGGCAGTGAAATCTAAAGTTAGGAATTAAATCAATTCGGATTTGTTGGAGTTGAAATAATAAAAATGCAAATTGTGTTTTTACATTTTCCCAAAAGTAATTAGTATAACAAATACGAAATAATCTTGTTGGTTTTCGTGCCTCGTGGAACAAAAACGTCTGTGTGACTTAAAAAAAGGTCGTATTATAGAGGTGAGACAAAATAATGTTACCGATTCAATTTAGTAACATTATAATTTTGTTTGTTTGAAGAAATATGCAACCAGTTACAATACTGTCTTACCAACCTAACAAATAAAAAAATAATAATAATTGTAAAGACACAGATTGCAAAGTAAGTATGAATATAAAGAGAAAAAAATCTCAAAATTTCTAAACTTTTAAAAATGATATTGTTTGTAAAGATATAGATTGCAATAAATACAAATTTAAAAAGAGAAAATCGAAAAAATTCCCACCTATACAAATTAAACATTTCAGGCAGTGTAGGCTTTCGCTTACAGACCACCAAGGCGTAGAGAATTTATGGCAAACGAATTTTGGGAGGGCGGTTTTTGAAGAAATGGTTATTAGAAACTTAGATCAGTTTTATGTTGTTAGCGAATATCCATAGGAAAGATATTGCAGTGGGCCTTATGGTAAAGTCTAAGGTCGGAAGTAGTTAATGATCACAGATCATGTTCCCCAGAACAAGTTTTGGGGTGTTATTAAATATTGTATTCAGGGTGATTTTTTTAAGTTGGCACCATTGGTGTCTCAGAAACTATAAAAGTTACAACAAACTTTAAATCGGAGACCTTCCATACTTTTTCCCTTGCATTAGAAATACAATATTAAAATTTCAAAAACCTCTCCATTTTTGTAATATGGCAGCCAACTTATTTTTTCAAACAGATACCTCTATTTTTTATGTTGAATTTCCATTGGGGACACAAATTTAAGAAATTTTTATTGTTTTGTATGTTTTCCTAAACCCAACCGTTTATGAGATACAGTCTCTCAAATATTTTCTATTTTATGTGATTTTTTTAATTGAGCCACCATTGTGGTCTCAGAAAGTATTAATTTAACATCAAACTTTAAATGGCCACTTTTAAAAATAGTTAGTTGAAACCCTACAGCATATAAACTTAATTTTGGAAATTCACTTCTCACATCGCGGTCCATCTGCGTGATCGACTTATTTAAAATACATCACATTACATTAATTCAAGACTGGTTTGTATGAGTGAAAATAATTTGTTTGTGTTTGCCTTACTGGACTGGAATTATATTAATATAAATACCTTTTTGGAGTTTCCAAGATGATTATTAGTAGCGACACAAGAACCGGCCGGCGTGCACGTGTGCGGCTACGTTCAAATGAATGTAACGGACTATTTGTGTTTTATGTACATATGTTTTAAATGTGTTAGTGTGTTTTTTAGTAATTGACGAGCATTATATATATGCTAAAAAAACTTTGAATTAGTGTGATTCGAAAATGCCTGAAAAATAGGCGAAACGCGTCATCTTTTAAACTGTGACCAAAAAGGACTGCGAGCAGAAACTGCAAAAAGGTATTTATATTAAGTGAAAATAAGTATTTTGGGCAGTCGAAGGAACTTTGAGTACCGACTGCAGTGGATATACAAAGGCATTTTGTTCATTGTAAACAACATAATTTACTATTGCAACAAACACTCTATTTTAAAATTAATTGTTTAATGAATTCACTGTATTTATGAGTTCACCCAATTTCGTGTGACGATTTAAACAAAAGTACAGAAATAATAACAACCCAGTCAACAACAATACCCTACTACATTGTATTGTGTGCGGTAATGTTAACAAAAATTGCATAAGTACACAATGTAAGTGATTATAACTACATAATTTATTGTGTAGGCTACACGTATCTGATGTTCATCCCTATTGTAGGTTTACTTCATTTGTTGTATAATATTTGGGTAGAGAACTATATTATGTAAAGATGAGCATTCAGATAAGACTTGTTAAATGGTAAACGTGCAATGCAAGAAGTTTAAAAGGTATTTACCCGCTGTTTCCGAGTATTGTGTGTGCTCCGGTTTATGTAAAATTGTGTTTAAAGTATAAACTTACATATTTACTACATCCAATGGTTTGGTATTTTAAAAATTAAAGGACCTATCACTAGAACAACGCGACTCCAAAAATAATTGAACAGACAGTACCATCTCCTGACAGTCTCTCGACAAGTTCTTGCATTAAATGTTCACCATCAAAGCCCGTTTTAAATAATTCGGCCACGCGGCTGAACTGCTGACGCGAATTGAGCAAATTTCCAAAATTACGTTTATAGGCCTTTGTTTTAGGGTTTCAACCAACAATTTGGGAAATAGGTCTATTCACGACGGTGCTGAATAGCTGCAAAATGGTTCACACGCCATTCCGAATATTGGGAGTATCTTTAACACACAAAACATTGCGTGCTTCGCACTCCATTTCGCATATTGGGAGTATCTTCAATACACAATGCATTGCGTGCTTCGCACGCCAACCACCGTATTGGGGGTATCTTCAATTCACAGTGCATTGCGCGCTTCGCACGCCATTCCGCGTATTGGGAGTATCTTCAATACACAAAGCATTGCGTGCTTCGTACGCCATTCCGCGTATTGGGAGTATCTTCAATACACAAAACATTGCGTGCTTCGCACGCCATTCCGCGTATTGGGAGTATCTTCAATACACAAAGCATTGCGTGCTTCGCACGCCAACCCCCGTATTGGGGGTATCTTCAATTCAGAGTGCATTGCGCGCTTCGCACGCCAACCCCATGGTAGGATCCGCCACATGGCTTTGAACCGGGTACTTCTATGGTATTTTACGTTTTGATCGACTTTGGGGGAACCAAGCGAGCTGTAAGGTCGCGTAAAAAAACAAAATGTGCAGAATAACATCCTACATTTATATTTGTAGATATGATTTTTTTTATAGATATTGTGTGACATTATTCTGCACACTTTGTTTTTTTACACGACCTTATAGCTCGCTTGGTTCCCCCGAAATCGATCAGAACATAACGTACCATAACAGCGCACGGTTCAAATCCACGTTTGGGCATCTTCTGATACGAGGCCGACGGCCGAGATTGTACGCTGCGAGCGAAGCGAAGTTAAATTGCAAACTCGTCAAATTTTTTCTCCCCGCTGCGAGCATAATGAAGCGGCGCGTGTACCGAAGCTGGAGGCTTGGGTGCGAACAAATGCTACTAATATATTTCGAACACACAGACAGCGATTCAGCACCATCGTGGGTAGACAAACTGCCCAAACTGTTAGTTGAAACCAGCGACCAAGGAATACTATAGACTGGCAAAGCCCATGCACAACGCATTACGACGGGAGTTGAAGCCGACCACGCCCACTTATAGGTGAAAACACCGGATTTTAATTCGCCGCGTTTCATTAACACCGTTTGAACACACACTTAGTATTGAGATAAAATTCTGAAATTTTAAAATATTGCTTGAAACACTATGACCGTGCTGACGGTATCAAACAAAATTAGAAAAATATATTTTATGTAGCGGGAAAAAATATAAAACAAAGAAAGTCAACGTTGTCTTTAGACATATGACATAAAATTTAGGCATAGCGAGAAAGTTTTGTATTTTTTGTTCAGGTGATTTGTCAAAGCGTAAAAGTTGTTGGAAATCAACAAAAAAATAAAAAATTATTCTTTACATTTCTTTGTAAAATGCTTAGTTTAGCCTGTAGGCTGTGGTATAGTGACGAGTTGGTTTGATTGTTTTGTGAACCGACGCGCTGACAACACCATCGCTAATCTACTGTATCTACAAGTCTTGTCATTCATTTGTAGTGCTATTGCTTGTTCTATCACTATATTGTACCATACATTCTTGGTCCGAGTAATTATAATTTAATAAAAATTGTTACTATATTAAAATTGTATAATAAGAACAATAACAATAAGGAAATTGAATGAGTTATACGGTTTTGAAAGAAAACAACATTTTATTTAAAATTAAAACTATAAAACAATCCTTGCCCTAGAATAAAAAATAAAACCACAATATCCATCTTAAATCACAACGTTGCTAACTGTACTTACAATAACTCTGACGCTCGGAAGCAGCGTAATCAGACGTTTTCATCCCCACCACTCTTAGGTGAATAGGCTCAAGCCTTGCGTGACTTTGCCAGTCTATAGTATTCCTTGGTCGCTGGTTTAAACCCTAAAACATATTTTTTTTTTTTAAATTCGCTTAAACTTACTTCAGCGGTTCAGCTGCGTGATCGAATTATTTTTTATTTTTTCAAATTGTAAATGATTTTACAATAAAAAATTACGTACAATGTGGTAGACCGTATAATTAAATGTTCAATATGTTTCGTAAGTGTAAATTTGTTTTGTTTAAATCGTTTGCTTTGTTATGTATGTTGTCAGTTAAGGGCCTAAGCTTAACATGTATTCTATCTAGGTGTTGTGATTACATTTGGTGTTAGATAAAATAAAACCCGAACACAAAATCTCACAATAAATACGTTCACTAACCTCAAACGCGTTTCAACGACAATGTCGCCATCCTCAGTGATGCACGGGCTACAGTAACCAAACTATAACTTACCAACGATTAGTAAACGTATTTATTGTGAGATTTTGTATTCAGGTTTTATTTTATCTGAGTTACTTTCTCACGAGTCAAGCTGATTAGTTATTTATTTTAAATACATTTGGTGTGTTTATGTACATTCGATCTTGAAACGTATGTTTGATCACAATGACCAATCAAGAATGCAAGCGAAGAAGGTGAATTCGTTCAAATATATTATGTTCTGCAGCCAATATAAGTAAAGCAACCAATACAAGTAAAGCAGCCAATACAAGTAAAGCAACCAGTATAAGTACAAATAATAGATTTTACATTCAGCAGTTCACCGCAGTCGTAATGCCATTAGGAAAACGGGTTAAACACCGCCTCAGGTTTTGCGGAGACAAGGTTATGGCGCCGTCTGACCTGTACGCTTCTTTACTTCCTTTTCGGAACACTAAATTCGTTATTCCCCAGTAAACCCAATTTGCTGATGAGCATTGAATGTTTATGTCTCGGCAAATATTGGCAGACAACCAAGTGGCTAGTGGTCGGTTTCGTCCCGTTTTCCCTTTATCGCCATCTTTACTGTGAGAACGTTAAAGCTTTCAACCGAATTACATTTCCTGCATTGAAATACCTTTCTCAGCACCCTTTCTTCCAAATGTAAATGCTTTTCAATAATGTTCATTCAAATTGTATATTGAATGCATTGATAACGTACGACTGAGATTAT
>JAGFPH010001999.1:127594-151375 GCA_018207615.1 Philaenus spumarius
ACATGGAAAGTAATACCATTTGAAAGAGCATTAAATCTATATATATATACAAAGCGAAATACCACTCACTCACACACTCATCACGATTTCTCAAAAACTACCGAACGGATTGAAATGAAATTTTGTATGTAGCTTCCTCTAGGGCCATAGGCGCTCGCTAAGTAAAGGGTTTCAAAAAAAAATCGAAATTTTAGGAGGGGTTTGGGGGGATCAAAGTTACTAAAATCATAATTTCTGATCTTTTATTATTATGACAATAGTGTTTTATTATTTAAGATCTATATATATATATATATATATATATATATATATATATATAAGCCAAATACCACTGACTGACTGAACACTTAAAAAGAATACAATTACGTTAAAAAGATTGAAAATACCAATCACCACGGGCAACGCCTTACGGGTCAGCTAGTTTCCTATAAATTAAACATAGCACCTAAATAATAACTCCTTATATAACGTTTTTTTAAATAACTTTGTCAGCTTCTGGACTCCTACTTAATGAGCTGAACTTGAAGGCGACTGTGAGATAATTCAGGAAAAGACTTCGAATGAGTATCAGGGTAAACGGTGGACATTTTGAAAATCTTCTCAAATGATGAAGTCGGTTGAGAGCCGTTATACCATGTTATTTTTGTGTGTGAACTGTAACTAAAGATTTCGTCCAGTTTCTATTAATTTTAATAAAAACAAATCCAGTAAAAAATGTTGCATTTATTTTTTGTATAAAAAACAGCTGATTATAACGTTTTTAATTTCCAATCAGCTGATTTACTCAACAGATTCAGCTGGTAAAGAAATTGCAGATACAGTAATTAATTTGGTGATTAGAACCAATACGATAAATTCTAATGATGTACCTAAACAACATTTTTATGAAATTTCAACATTTTTTCTGTGTATGACCCCTTAATATTTGTACATCATTTTAAAGATAAATAAATAAGGAAGTTTTTTATGTAATCGAACATAAGAATACGAAAAATTTAACTGATTTAATTGAGCATTAAAGTTTAAAGGAAAAAGTCTGTAACGATAATTTTTAACTTTAAAGTTATTTAAAAAATGTTGCATAATGGGTTATTATTTGGGTACTGTTTAATTTATAGAAAATTTAATGCTCTTTCAAATGGTATTACTTTCCATGTCATAACTACATTAGTGTGGTTTTTATCGTCAAACTAATAGCACCAAGTCATGTAATTTTAAAAAATCACAAAATACGCCATGGCAGCTAAACGGTTAAGGTCAGATAAGGGCTTATACATATTTTTTTTGTTCGTTTTGATAAGTAGAATCAACTGTTAAAATTAATGTAGTCAGTAGTGACTCACCCTGTATACGCACTTAACAATGATCCAGTTTTGACATTAGGCCTATACGAAAATTTACAAATGGTATTTCCAAGCATTGATTTGACAAATTAAGGTAAACACTGCCACGCATTTTACAGAGTATCAAACCAATCATAACAATTAATTGAAAATGTCGCCGCAATGCGACCAACCATGAAGCTTTAGGTCGTCAATTACGGATGTTTACAAGCTGACGAATTCAATTACGTCGGCGCAAGTGGTCGCCAGTTATGCACGGATTACCAGTGCAAATTAGTTTATGTGCGTTGATTCTACACGTTTCACAATATAGGCTCCTTTTTGGATTGGAAGATTAGTTTCTGTGGGGAAAACTGATAAAGTATAAAAATCTATTATTTTATTAAAAATACTTTTTCGTTTTTATTGAAAATCGGGCAAACTAAAATTGCTTATAACAATTGAATCAATTTTCCACTTTTCGTTAGTTAATGGAAGGTAACGCTTTTTTTAGAACTAAATATCTGATATTCTGGGCCCGCCTAAAGCGTGTCGCACACATGCCGTTTTTGCAGGGGTGCCAAAATGATAAACAAATTATAAAATTTTTTAATTTAAATTTTATTTAATTTTGAATGCATTTTAGCCATAGGGTTTTCTATACCTTTTTTCATTATAAGGGGCGCTGACAGTCATTCTTGCTCTCACAGCATTTTGCTCTTAGAACGGCCCTGCTAACATTCTATTTATGAATTATTTTTGGTTTGTCTGTTTACCTTTTATATTATATATTAATTAAAATCTGCATTTTTATATTTATTGAACATTTTAATCGTTGGTGTATGTTTACTGTGAATATAGACGAGTCAAAATAAGACAATTTGCTACCCAACCCTAAAAAAATTGCTACAATGGTTTTTTAGCGTTAATTAAATCTGATCGGTATATTACAAAACATAGTAAAAGTCTAGGAAAATCGGAATTCCGGAAGTGGGTAATTTTCAAGATGGCACCTAAAATTGCCGGAAAGTACTGATTTTAAAAGTTTTTCTGGTATAAAAGGCACATTTCTTGCCAGATTGTTTTAAAATTTGGTTTAAATGTTTTTTAGAGTAGCCTACTTACGTCAAAAAGGGTCAAGATAAGGTAGAAAAAAATATAGAATAGGGTTAAACACAAGCTAACTTTCTCATTCTCATGACTAACTTGTTCTTCACTCATCTTTCACTGAAGACCCCATATTACGAAATATAGTAAACGGTGTTGTAGCTGGAAAATCGGTGAATGCCCATGAATATGAAAAAGTAGGTAATGAGGTAGTGAAAAAGATGATTGGGCAAATAATTTTCTCAATGAAGTTTAGTCGAAAGGATAACACTTGGAGACCAATCAGCAATAACAATTGGTGATACTAGAACCATTGACTCAAGTCTTCTTTTCCAAAGTTTTATGGTTGTTGCTCAAAATGGAGAACTATCGCTAGAGTACTTATGTACTCCGACTAGCTGATAAACCCCAACTTGTTCACGCTATATCTGAATATGCTCCAGCTGGAATTTTAGATACAGTTCCTGAAACGGAGCAAACTGTTCTTGATGGAGGATCACTGATTCATCGAGTACCAGGGATAAGTGGTGAAACCTTTGCTGAAATTGCAGAAACTTATGCTAAGTCTACAATTAATTCGTCATTACGGTTCAGGTACGACAGTCGTTTTTGGTAGCTATTCCGTGGGACCCAGTCTAAAAGACAGTACGCATTTGAGGAGAGGTCAAAATATCTATCCAGTAGTCAGTTTTACACCAGACACAGAATTTTCTGGAAAAATTATGTTTTTCTGTCAGGTAACTCTAATAAACATAGGTTGATAGAGCTCATAAGCAAAGAACTAAAAAAACGACAGTGCCAAGTGATCTGCACCTGGAGATGCTCATATCAACGTTGCACCGGCGGCAGTAACAGCTTGTTTATAAAGAATAACGACGCTAGTCAGGAAAGACATTGATCTTCTTGTTTTATTTCTTTACTATACGAATTCAAACAGTAAATCCTTGTATTTCAGATCAGACCGAAATAAACCGAATGACAAGAAAAAGGTTTATGACATAAAGTGCTTAAACGAAATACTTTGAACCAACATGTGCTTAATCTTAGTAGGTATTCATTCATTCAATCACCGGTTGTGATGCAACATCTCGGCTCTATGGAATTGGCAAAAAAAGTGTTTTCCAGAAAATGTCAAAAGGGGGCCTTAACTTACAATCACTTACAATCATGTACCAAAGTATTTACCACTCCGAACCAGACCACAGAGCTCATTGATGACCTTGGTTGTAAGGCCATGTCCATTTTAAATAGTGGTGCATGCAATGATTCCATAGGAAAATTGCGATACAATATATTCAGCAAAAAGGTCGTTACCACTTCTTCATTCGTAAAGCCGGAATCACTTCCGCCGACTGAATGTGCCTCAAAACTGCATTGTCGCAGAGCGTATCACCAGATTCTGGTATGGATGTAAAAGGAAAATGAGGTTGGTCCTTAAAAGTGGGGCTGGAAGATCCAGAACGACTGATTCTACCCAATTATGACTACAAAGAGTGTTACGCCAGAGGGTCTCCTGAAGGTAATTCATTGTAACTGTTCTACCAATTGTAAATCCTTAAGATGTTCCTGCAGAAGGTATGGCCTTCCTTGCACAACAGCCTGTGGGCCATGCCAATTTGAAGAGTGTGACAATGTGCAGAACCATTCATGTTCGATAGAGTTGGATGAATACGAAGACGGTTGAACAAGTTTTAACAGAGCAGCACAGTAACTATATCAATATTGTAATGCATTGTATATTTGTTAGGATATTTATGTAAATAAAGTTTAAATGTCTTCTTGCATATTGTGTACATCTTTTTGTGGTGTTCAATGGTTATTTAGATTGAAAATCAAAGTTATGTATTAACAAATATTCAAGATACTTTGATTTATTTATTTTTACAGGAATCTTCGACGCCATCTTGGAAATTACCCTTTCCGGAGGCCCGATTTTCCTAGACTTTTATATTTTTATCGACAGGTATCTATTAAAGTAAAATTCAACAAAAAATCATTTGTAGCAATTTTTTTGGGGTGTTTGCATAAGTTTACTCGACTAATACAAATATTACAACGGGAACGTAGCTCTAATAAAAAAAAGTATATCTTTAAAACAACCTGTATCACTTAAAACTGACCTTATTTTTGATAAATCCATGTCTCTATCAGGTAATCAATCGTTCCTAATAAAGCTATATTAGCTCGTTTTAAGCCTCCAGTAATCCGACTCAATATTGACTTAGATGTTTGTCAGATATCGCGTAGGAATAATTGCTCCTGCTCCAGTTATGACTACACGTGCAATATTACACACGTGTGGCAATACGATACAATTAGATGATCAAATACTAAAACCGTGTTTACACAATATTAAAAGTCTCTGAACCACGAGGATCTTTGAGTTTACCCAGCCCTTATAATTGTTACACTAATTTACACGTAGATCGAATTCATAGCAAAAACTAAATAATCGACCACCCAGCTGAACCGCTGAAGTGAGTTGAAAGAATTTACAAAATTAAGTTTATATGTTTTACGTTTTCCTATCTGCGTCCATACTGTCTGACGAAAATATGGACATGGAACTTTTTAAATTACTATACTCTTAATGGACTACACCCACCTTATTGCTGTTTCACTTGTATATATAACTGCAGGACACGTTGTCGTCAAATATAAAATCTTTGAAGCAAGGCTCCACGTCACACCACACACACAAAAAACACAACACAAAATCCTATGAACAATACAGTAAAATATACACAACACGACGTTTCGCGAAGAAAAAACAACACTTCGCGTCCTCAGGTGATGTAAGTCCTAGGTCTTAGCGGACGTTTTTTGTCGCAACCTTTCCGAACGCCTAACAAAGGTTGACAAGGTGTCCTGCAGTTATATATACAAGTGAAACAGCAATAAGGTGGGTGTAGTCCATTAAGAGTATAGTAATTTATCTACCACCCCACCTACAAATGTCTTTCAAAACTATAGAACTTTTCATTGAGGAGATGAAGATTCATCCAGTTATTCAGGGTGTCAGTAATGGAGCATGTAAGGATAGAGTGAAAAAACAATCAGCGTGGGAAAACATTTTTGAAACCTTTTTTGATAACTTTAGAGAAAAACTGATCAAGAAAAAAATGCAATTAGTAAGTACAGTATTTTACAACCTGTATAATAATAATTACATGGAAAACAAAATGTTTAGGTGTTTAACTTTTTAAGAGAGTGCTTACAATTAGGTTTAAATATTGAATTGCAATTATTAAAAATGAGTTTCTGTCTTACTTCGTATTTTCTTTAAATAAAACATAGTGACGTTTTTTCTCAGCAACCGGTTACCATGGCTCTACCTCTCAAGAAGCGAAAAGAAATAAACAACTATTTAATAGAAATTATTGAATTACTGTGTAATGTAAATCTATTAATTTTATTTATACAAAATTTTCTTGCCACGGCACTCGACCAGCTTCACTCTCAAAGTAGTTTGCATATTCGTTTCTAATAGCGTACTTCATTTACGTACTTGAACACAAAGTATGAAAAAACAACTTTCTTTTTTAATATTTGAGCTCGTGTACGATCCATCTCGGTTGGTGGCAAATGAAAGAGTTGATGTGGCTTATAAACGTGGGATGACAGGACGCAGATAGGGCACAGATAGGACGCAAATTGAATGGACGCAGCGTCCCGCATCCTTTTGCAGCAAGTGGTACCGGGCCTTAACGTGTCTCGGTTCTGTATCCCCGCTAGGAAATTAACTTTCTTTTCATGATCATAATTTGCAAATTTTAATCGAATATATGAAAAGTACATGAAAAAATAAGAAGAATGATACCAAACACGACATAATTTGGTAAAAAAAAAACAAAAAATATAGGCGCAGCTTGTTTGTGTGCGGTAACAATCGAGTTATCGAGTTGGTTTTGTGTAACGATATTAAATTCAAATAAACGGTACCAGGAACTGGCACATACTTTCTCACAAACAAATTTAAATTATTAAACAGATTCACGGTGACTTGTAGGGTGGGGTAGGAGAGGTGATTTTGTATTAAATTTGTTTTCCCATAAAAATCCATAAAATAACGGAAAAACCAACTTTTCTCAAAAACGGCTCGAACGATTTTGATTAAAATTTTACAGTTTATAGTACTTCAGGTCCCTAATAAACTGTAAAATTTTAATCAAAATCGTTAGAGCCGTTTTGAGAAAAGTTGATTTTTCCGTTATTTTAAGGGTTTATATGGGAAAATTACCCTTAAAAATAAAAAAATTCACAAAAATGAAAAAAACGCCTGGAGATACCGTGGATTAGTACCACCATACCAAATTTCATCAAAATCTAACGACTGGTTTAGGCTCTAGGTCTGATAACATCCACACAAACACACAGACACACATACTTAAATATAGTGTATTAGTTATATGTTTTTCAAGCAACGAATGTCACAGGGAAAGCTTGTGTTTCACATCATTACGGTACCACCACTTAGACATTGGACCATCGAATGTGTGACTCAGAGTGGCTAATATGTTTCCGTGAAGTGAAGTGAGTAATTAACAGTTTAAGAATTTCCGGTTGTTAGAATAACGATGCAAAAAATATTAATAACACAACCTGTTTATTTCATACTAACAATATGTTCAGAAAATACATTAATCACGAAAAAATATGAGCGTGGTGGTACCGTAATGATTTTTTATAAACCAATGTAAGTAAATAAACGTAACTAACTGAATTAAATCAGGCAAGTAACTTAAAGTTAGGAGTAACTTGAGAAACCTTTGCAAGACTCAGCTAGTTTTAATATTCATTTAATGTTAATATTACATTTTCATATGTTGCCACACGTGCTTAATATTACATGTGTTTTAAGATGCACGTGTTGGCATCCCTGGAACAGAACGTTTATGCAATATGAACCTTTTCCACTCTGATTATTTCCTTCATAAGCACAACAAACAAGCCAGTTAGTTACAGTATATCATTAACTGCATTGTCTCAAAGACGGTTTATTAAAAATGAAGTTTGTACAGGTTGCTTTTAGTTTGTAGAATAATATTTATTGCAATAAAAAACATTACCGAACTAATTAAATATGCACAGAAATTACTAAGTTCATTATCTTATCTTCTAAAGCGAGAGATAATTGTTTGTCTGCTAAATGGATCTGGAATCTCCGTCTAAGGATTTTTCATTTTTTGATTTTATATAGGGCTTTTGGCCACGAGAAATCGATTGGAAATGGTCACCAGTCTGGGAAAATTCGTTTTCTACGTCTTTTTATTAAATTAAAAAGTGAAATTTGTCCATTTTAAACAATACAAAGCACAGCTGATGCAAATGTTTTCAATGCAATTACAATAATCATCTGCTTTCTTTTAAACTGAATATTTTATTAGAGGTAAGCCTAATGTTGTATCTATTTATAGTTACCATGGCAGCGAATACTTCTGCTAAATAAACATACCCTTTATTTAGTTGTTTAATGTTATAGGCCTAACCTAAACGATGTTCACGGAAATTTGCAATAATAGTTATTGACGTGAGCGAACTAGGCCCTAGGCCTAAATCGATATTGAAATATTAAACTTTAATTTAGGCCTGACTTATTTCTGAGGCATAGCGTTGAGATTATGGTTAATCCTTTAAACTGTATTTTTATTACAGGTAATCCTAATGTTGTATATACCCTTTATTTAGTTGTTTAATGTTATAGGCCTAACCTCAAAACTCAATAATCCAATATTTATTATTGAAATCATAGCCCTGCTTATAATCGAGCTTTAGCTCGGTCTCCTGGTACTTAGCGATAAAGTATAAGGCTGACATGTGTCTATTGCACAAGTTATTTAATAGTGTAAATAATATGCTTTAACTTAACAAAGCTCTAATTTGAACTTTCTATCCTCAACGTAGTGTAAAACTACTTTGTTACGGCTTATGCCAAATAATTGGCAGCAACAAGCAATGTGTACATAATAAAACGCTAAAATCAAAATAATTTTAATAGTTAAAATTGCAATTAAATCCAATTCTAGTAAATTAATTGCGAAAAAAATCATTGCAACCCATTTCTTCTTTAATAAAAACTGCGCCTTAAATAGAAAAATGGAAATAATCTAACAATACATTCAAAACAGAGATATAGATTAGCTACAACTAACAATATGGAGACATCCGTGGAGGGGGGGTCAAACCTAATAATGATTTTTATACATATATATTATCTAATTCCCATTGGCAAGATGACCAGCTATACAGTGGGACCTAAGGTTGGGTGGCTGTAAAATAACTTTTACCGCCCTTATCTTGGTTATTTGCCAAGATAGCTAGATGCTGTTTGAGGCAATATTCGTTGCAGAGAGAGGCTGCTAAAGAAACGAAATGGGTTGGCGGAAATAGTCAATACATCACGTGACTATTGGTTCCATTTGAAAATTTTGAGTTAAAAGGGGAACACCTTTCGACCAAAATTGAAAAACGAGGCACACTATGGAGGCTACTCTTACGTGAGAAAATGCCTGTAAACGAATTCAAATGTTATCAAATAATGTCAAATTGCGAGGGAGTAAAATCTGCTTTTTCGCTATTTTAATAATATTACACAAAATGGTCCCCATTTTGGTCAAGGGTGTAGTGAAAAATTTTTCTTTACGTCAAAACTCTTGCCTCAACAGGACCTTTACAGTGATGTATCACATGACTATTGGTCCCAATTGAACATGTTGAGTTACACTCCCCCCTCCAACCCACTTCGACAAAAATTTAACAATATTACGTTTCGTAAGCAGCCCCTCACTGCAACGGATATTTCCGTTGCTATTGCAGTGGCACTTACGGTAAGACCCAAGGTCGTTAGTAGCAAATGAGCATCGATCATGGTCCCCAGAACACGTTTTGGGGTGTCATTAAAAATCATACGAGATTTTTCCTACGAGAATGAATTTATAGCTCGCTTGGTTCCCCAAAAATCGATCAAAACGTAAAATACAATAGAAGTACCCGGTTCAAAGCCATGTGGTGGATTGTACCGTGGGGTTGGCGTGCGAAGTACGCAATGCATTGTGTATTGAAGATACTCCCAATATGGGGGGTGGCGTGCGAAGCACGCAATATTAGGTGTGCTGAAGATACTCCCAATATGCGGAATGGAGTGTGAACCATTTTGCAGCTACTTAGCACCGTCATGAGTAGACCTATTTTACAAATTGTTGGTTAAAACCATAAAACATAGGCCTATAAACTTAATTTTGGAAAATTGCTCAACTCACGTCAGCGGTACAGCTGCGCTGTTGAACTATTTGTATACTTCAGTCTTTTTTCACCGTCCACTAATAGAATATGTTTGTCAAGTATTTCGCAAGGAGTTTCAATCGTCCATGAGATGGTTTACTATAAACTATATTAGTCATGGACGCTTCACACTTTTTTGTACCATCTGATTGATTCGCCACGACCTTGCTGGCTGCCTGGCTCTGCTTAGTGAAGGTTTAACTTGGCTTCTGACAGTTGTGTGGACAATTCAAGCAGGATTTATTTAAGCATTTGTACGAGGAATATGACAATGTGTTTAAGTAGTTTCGTCCTATTTTATGTAATCATAAAAGTAAGTACCATTTTACGGTAGGTTGTAGTGTGTAAATACTTATTATAGTTGCAGTTTTATATTTGTTGGAAAATAACCGCTTAAAGTATATTGTAATTTCAAAATATGGTCGTATTTTCATTTTGGATTGTATACGGGTCACATGTACATAGTTGTTGAAGTATAACAGCTAATGGGCGTCTTTGCGAATGCGCTGTAGTTTTTTGTTACACGTTATTTCAGGGAAGTCGCTATGGGGGGGAGGGGGCAAGGGGGATAATCTTAAATAATCCCAATAATCTTAAAATCCAAAAGTCGAAAAATTTGAGATTTTGAAAAAAGTTGGAATTTAAATTTTTTGATTAAATTGCACGTAAAACCCCTCAAAAACTCCAACTTTTGGTTTGGGTATTGAAAATTGTTGTTGTTAATTACCAACATTCACAAATAACAAGCAAGTTATCCCACCCAATCAAAAAATGTTGGGCAAATCCAAATATTTCTGTACCAAATAAATACATTGTCTTCTTTTAAATTAACGATGTTCTGGGAAATTTAGATACAACCCTTGTTAATGCGACGACACTGACTGTCACTGACTTGCCATGCACTGCTCCAGGCCGCCAGACCGGTGTTGCCAGATTAAGTTTTTCCCCAAAATGGGGAAATTTTAAAGTTCGCGGCAAATATTTTGGAAAAGAAAAAGGTGGGGAAAATATGGGGAACGTTTTTCAATAATGTGATGAACAAGTTTAAATTCTTGTAAAATATTAAAACGTACTCAATATAGCCCCTGCAGTATTGAAAACCCTACGTAGAGAAGTCCATTTTTCAAAAAAATCCGGGGATGAGCCTTCAGGGCCCATTTTAACTGAGACTTATTCCACGCAAAATAACTCAGAACCCCCTTCTGCGCGTTTGGAACCCCCACACAAAAGTTGGGAAATTTTAGATTTTTCCCCCCTCCCCCCCATATTTTTTTGTAGTAACGTCCCTGTATACGTACACTCACTTTCATGGGAACTGATTATACAGAGTGTTCATAAAGTTCCTTTAACCCCCTCTCATAATTTTTGTTCTTGTAAATAAGTTAAGTAAGTTTACTGTCGCTTCTTTACAAGACCAACAGAATATGAAATCTTAAACCAAACATACTACATCTTCTATCAAATTTATACAAAATTTTACAATAATTAATTACTGTAGTTCGAATATAGGTTAGTAAAACTATAGTTAATAGTTAATATAGTATAAACTATAGTTTAATAAAACTTTGTATATATCTTGTGTTGCATAACAGGGTAATTTTTTTGACATATCTGAACCTTTATGATTTTGGGGGGGCTTGAATTTCAATATAAAGGTAGGTCACGTAATACACCATTAAAAAGCTTCTTAAAAGAGAAACAGAATGGCGCAAACTAGAGCTTAGTATCTTGCTTCGTTTCAAAGTAACGGATAACCAAACTTCTGGAAAGCGATACTGTTATCATAACATCAAAGAAGAAATTAATTTGTTGGTATTAGGAATAAGTTGTATGCTATTTTCCCGAACTTCGATTTTCCATTACTTTGAAACGAAGTAAGATATTAAGCTCTAGTTTGCGCCATTGTGTTTCTATTTTAATAAGCTTTTCAATGGTGTATTACATGACCTACTTTTATATTTTAAATTGTTAGCCCCCTTACTCCCCTGCTCCTCAAAATCATAGAGGGCCAGATATGTCAACAAATTTGACCTGTTATGCAATACAAGATATATACAAACTGTTTTTCAGTAACAAAAATAATGAGAGGAATTAAAGGGACTTTATGAACACTATATTTTCTTTAAACAAAATTATAAATTTAACAATTACAGTTACTTAATAAATTGTTTTTAACACTTTTTAAGGTTTTAAATTATTAGCATGTGTTTCAAATAAATAAAATTGCCTATTTAAAAGTAGTAACTCCGATGATTTTCAATGTATATCAACTTAAAATGGTAATTAATTCATGTATTTTCTAGTATTTGAATTTCGAAGAATTTCATATTTGGTAATATTTGAGTTAATTTTTTCTCTAGTCACATAGACTGTATCTGGTAAACCAGTTAACTAATTTATACTAAAATTATAAAGAAGTATTTTTTTTTTTATGTATTAATCTCTGGAACTACTGAAACAATTGAAAAAATAGTTTTACTAACAAAAAGCTTTAGTATCCCTGAGTAACAGGCTATAATTAATTTTGATAAAAACATTTTTTTAGAATTACCATAGCAACCAATAAAATAAAATAACAGATAAAACAGCTGTTTGCTCTAATACTTCCATTAACACCTGATTTCAAACTTTGAAGCAACTATTTTGTTTTTAATTTCTAACTTTTAGGTTAGGTTTTTATTAAAGTGTAGACCTGCGTCTGGCTGGTACTTTTAACCTTTATTATAACTGCTGTTATAAAATATATATGAAATAATTTTATTTGAACATTTAACATTATTTATCATCTTTTAATTGTCCAAAAACAAGTCCGATTAGTGATGGTCGACCATTTTCTCTACCAAATCTTGGGTTAGACCGATTGAAGACCTAGTATTGGAAATTGTTTTAATGATTTATTTACAATGCTTAACGTTAAGGGTGTGTGTAAAATTGTATCTTACAATAACTTGCCTCTCTATATTTAACAAAAATTTATGTTTTTTTTACTTCTTTGTCTCTATAGACTCAAAAACTATTCGACCGATTTCACTAAAAATTTCACATTCTATCCGTATCATTGCCAGGCGCGTTTAGACATTACAATTACTATCAAAAGGGTTGAAACGGGTTTACTACCATTATACAATAAATTTAAATTAACCTAACTTCCAATAAGCTATAAAGCTAAAATTATATAATACTAGTTTACCATTAAAACCATTTGAAATTTTATTACTTAAGTCAAAGGGATAAAATGGAATAACTACCCTTAAAATTTAATAATAATCCACTTATTTTTTCTATACGCTCAAAAACTACTCAACAAATTTCTCAATTTACACATATTATCACCAGGATTGTTTAGAGAATGTGGTCACTACAATCTAATATATTAAAATGAGGTAGCTACCCATATGCAATGAAAATAAATTGCACTAACTTCCTACAAACTATAAAAATAAAATTATTCAATATTATTCTTAAGTGATATAAAAACACATTTTCAATTCGATTACTTATGTCAAAAGGATTATATGTAATAACTACCCTTAAAATGAGATAGTCGATTATACACTTACTTTTTCAATATGCTCAAAAACAACTCAACAAATTTCACAATTTACACAAATTGGTAGCAGGATTGTTTAGATAATATGGTCACTACAATTAAAGAGAGTAAAATGGGGTACCCTACGCAATAAAAATAAATTGCACTAACTTTTCCTACAAACTATAAATATAAAATGATTCAATATTATTCTTAAGAGATATAAAAACCCATTTTCAATTCGATTACTCATGCCAAAGGGATTAAATGGGATAACCACCCATAAAATTAAATAGTCGTTTATACACTTTAATTGTCCTTTATGCTCAGAAACAACTAAACAAATTTCACAATTCACGCACATTGGTAGCAGGATTGTTTTTAAAATGTGGTGAATACAAACAAATAGATTAAAATGGGGTAGCTACCCCTAAAAAAAGTTTGGACTAACTTCCTACAAGCTATAAAGCTGACTTTGTGAAATATTCTGAAGTGACATAAAAGTCATTAGCGATTCAATTAATTAAGTCAAAGTAATGAAATGAGACAAATACCCTTAAAATTAAATTAAGTAATAGCGAAGCATATACTGTTCCACTAGTTTGAAATATAAAGGAAATTACAGTATGAAAAAATATGAAAATAATAACTATAAAAGGGGCGCTTTCAGTAAGTTTTTAACCACCTAATTCAAGAGTGATATGGTTTTAAATTAAAGATTACTTAGCTTTATAAATTTACACACGAATATGTACAATCAGTGTCACACAAATTACAGTACCAGAAATATTTTTATTTTAATAAGATTAAAATATCGTGCTATTTCCAAATTCCACGCCTTGGTATTTTTTATTTTGGCCTACCCGCTAGGGCAGCTATTGGTGCCACTAAGCATGACATAATATTACCTAACTTAGACTAATTTCTACAATAAGTTTTAGTAAATGTAAACCCAATAATAATACTTTGTGGTTTAATATGTTGTTTTATGTCTAACCTTACTTAAGCTTAATATATTTCATTTTATAATTTACTGTTACAGGCATTTACAACTTCTGTAATTATTTGACTTCAAAATTAAAATTTTCAGATATCGAATACTTCTCCAGTAGAATTTGAAAAACCAACCCCATCTAGCCTCTCTACAGCCCAAACATCTATAAACGAAGCGTTACCCAGCAACAACACAATCAATACAGATTTCCTTTTACAACATTTAACAGCCAACAGTTTAGATTTTTTCGAACAGCTGTTTAACGAAAGCCTCGGAGCCGATAGTAACAGGACAGTTCGCTCCTTCCAACTCATCCAATCCAGCTTGGAAGCCTTGAAGGACGTAGTCAGCGCTGGACTGGACGCTATGGCTACCGGCGTCAGAACCGTGTCCGAAGTAAGCGAGGCCACCGTGAACACGACTAAAGCGGGAATGGAGACGGCTAAACTTCTAACGTCATTTATAACAGACGCAGTGGCTGCTGGAGTGGAAGAGAAGTCAGCTGATGTTGCTGATATGGTATCTTCTCTCGGTGAAAAGGGTTCAAGAGTCATTACCATGGTGGCTAACGGTGCTAACGTTGTGGCAAATGCTATCATGAAAGCAATAGAGGCTGCAAGAGCCACTGGTACTACGGAGATGATCAAGGGTTTCTTCAGCATGATGTTGAATAGTAAAAGTATTGAGAGTGAAGAGTGAGGTGACTGAGTTTAAGGGCGTGCAGTACCAGTCCCATACAGTCCTCTTCAATATAACTTATATCTAATTGATTTTTGAAAATAATCTATAATATATATATATATAAAAGCGAAATACCACTCACTCACTGACTCACTCTTCACGATTTCTCAAAAACTACCTAACGGATTGAAATGAAATTTGGTATGTAGCTTCCTCTAGGGCCATAGGTGCTCACTAAGAAAGGGTTTGCAAAAATTCGAAATTTTAGGGGGGTTTGGGGGTAAAAATTACTAAATCACGATTTCTCCAAAATTACCGAACAGATTGGAATGAAATTTGGTATGTAGCTTCCTCTAGGGTTTTCACTAAAAAAGGGTTTTAAAAAATTGGAAATTTTAGTGGGGTTAGGAGGGTAAAAATTACTAAATCACGATTTCTCCCAAATTACCGAACAGATTGGAATGAAATTTGGTATGTAGCTTCCTCTTGGGCCATAGGCGCTCGCTAAGAAAGGGTTTAAACAAATTCGAAATTTTAGAGGGGTTTGGGGGGATCAAAGTTATTGAATCACGATTTCTTCAAAACTACCGAACGGATTGGAATGAAATTTGGTATGTAGCTTCCTCTAGGGCCATAGGTGCTCGCTAAGAAAGGGTATGAAAAATTTCGAAATTTTAGGAGGGGTTTGGGGGGATCAAAGTTACTAAAATCATAATTTCAGATCTTTTATTATTATGACAATAGTGCTTTTATTATTTAAGATCTTTATATATAAAAGCCAAATACCACTCACTGACTGAACACTTAAAAAGAATACAATGACGTTAAAAAGACTGAAAATACCAACCACCACGGGCAACGCCGTACGGGTCAGCTAGTCTTTTATAATTTGCAGGATATCTTTTAAGAACATCTAAATTATAATTCGTAGATGACAGAAATGATAAACTATAAATTTTTATTAAAAATGTTTGCTTATAAACAAGATGAAAAACATGATTTCCAAACGAGTCTATCAAAAACAGTGAAACTTCGGGGCGAATTTTGTTATCAACTAACTATCCATCGGAGATTTATGAAAATTTAAATGTAGTGTGCACATGGCGGAAATCAAACCGCCATCAGTGATAACGTAAATGTATATGTTACAGGAAAATTTGATTATTAGGGAGTGTTGTCTCTGCTTAGGAAGAGTAAAATCTTCCTCTTAGTAAGAGTGCGGCCGCCATTTTTAACCCCTTAAGTAAAATAAAAATGGCGGCCCACCATTTCTCGCAGTTTAAGCTTTTTTCCAAGGCCAGTCCGTGGCTTAACCGTAAGTCGAATTTAAAAACTAATAACATTTTGCTGGTAGCACAATTGATTTTAAACAAAATTATATTCTTGATTTTTCCGTATCTCTAATGGTAAGCTCACAAAATGGCCGCAAACTTCAAATTTGTAAAAAATCATCCAAGTTTTTTGTATTTTAACCATGTTTTTATACGTTTATTCTAAACCAATTCAAAAGTGTTCCGTAGCTTTTTTGTAGATAAAGGTTCAAAGAATTCATATATGCCAGTAAAAAATAATTGAAGTAAAATTAACAAAGTTATAGCTAAAAAAACAAGCATGTTCAGTAACGAAAGGAAAAAGTTCAAATTTAGGCCTACATAAAAAGTCGTAAAAACTTTTTGTAATTTTTTTCGTAAATGTAAAAAAGTTTCGTAATTTAGTTTTAAATAGAACTGTATAAACATATTTATCAATTTCAAATTTCTTATTTTGAAAACACCAGATTTTATGTTCCTACTACAAGACTGCTAACAAAACTAGGCCTATCTTGAATAGTAATTTAGGAATACTATATCCTTAGCCCCAAATTTATTATAAGAAAGTGTAGAGAATAAATCAAAGAATTGAACTGTATACTTGTAAATTATTATTCCATAAAAGTATTTGACTTAGCTTTACTTGAATTACAAAATGAGATGAAACAAATGAAACCTCACGGCGATAAAGGACCAACAAAAATTACCGTTGAACAGCGTGGGAAGTGTTGGACATGGGTTGAGATCACTAGCACGACGCTTTAACACCGTTTGTTTTCATTATTTCTAATATTGGAATTTGAAATGGAACTGTAAATACATTGTTAAGTTTTAATTATTTAAGGATTTAAATATTTAATTCTATGTTGTCCCTCAATAACGCGATATTTTTAGCTACCTTACGCATTATTAACCTAATTAAACACAATGAATAACTGCTAAAAGAAAATCTTTAGCAGTTGAAGCTTAAGAAAAGAAAAAAACGAGAACTAGAAACCCCGGAATGGTAGTAATGCAAAATAATGTTTCACTGGCTAAACCTTCTGGCACACTATTTGTAACCTAAGCTTAAAACCACAATTGTTACTTCAACGAGCGAGGTCTACTGTTCACAGAACTACTAGTTACCAATTATCCAGATTAGGTTAGGTTAAACAATAGTTAATGGATAAATAAACCTATGAATAAAACAATAGCTGAGTGGACTGTTGCAACTTCAAAATCGGTTGGAAGTGGACAAGGATTTTTCAAATGAAAATTTAAATGTAGTGTGCACATGGCGGAAATCAAACCGCCATCAGTGATAACGTAAGTATATGTTACAGAAAAAGTCGATTGTTAGGAAGAGTTGTCTAACGGCCGCATTTTAAGTCCGATTTGGTCCAAATTTGGAACACACGTTGTTTTTCTAAGTAACTTAGACGAGGTTGATAGCCTACAAAATCTAACAACCTGAAGCATGTCTTTTGACCGGAAGTAACTATTGGTTCCCCCAAAATCGATCAAAATGTAAAATACCATAAAAGTACCCGGTTTAAATCCACGTAAGGGATTTTTCCTTTGGGTCATCTTTTGATCCTAGGGCTGAGTGTGTACGTTGCGAGCGAAGTGAAGCAGTCTATAACCCGAGGCCACAAAGTCGAGGTGCAAACTCACAATCGGGGGTTTCCGCTGCGAGCGGAACGAAGCACAGCTTGGGCCGGGCTGGAGGATGAGGTGCAAACAAATTCTACTATATCAAAGACCACTAAAAAATACCGCTGCGAGGCGGCCAATAGGATGGGCGCGCAGCGTTGCCATATCTACTAGCCTCGAACACTCCTGGTATTTACCGCTCGAGGCTTGATCACACAGTTTAAAGAATTATAAATGCGTTGAGTCAGCCGCATTCAGTTAGAAGCGTGGGAAGAACGTGACAACGTCGCACTAAGGCGATTGGAGCGTTCAAAGTCTCGGTGTACACAAGCCCGTCCCTCAACGGTATTCTTTCGTGGTCTTTGATAATTTATAATATATTTCCTAGACGTAGTATTAGGGTTCAATTTATAAAACTCTCTTATTCGCGGGCTCGTACGCTAAACTAGTTAATTAAATCGGTAAGGAACAGATCATTAATAATAATGCATCCGTTACTCAGTGATAGAATGCTTAACTTAACATTAATTTAATCACACATACAATAATACAAATATATACGGTTTGATACATTAGCCTTTACTTATGCTACGTACATTTCTTTTACTAGGTATTGACCTTTACAAGATTGACTGGATTACGGTACCGGCAACTAACGCGTGTTACGTTTATGTGAATAACCCCAAAACTCTGAATACAATGTGACTTTAACAATAGACCAAAATTCTTTGTTTTGCTCACTCAGTGTTGTTTTCAACAGGTCCTGTACTTCCTTCACTTGAGATCTCGTCCCAATGGTCCAAACTTCGAGCTGATCGGAAACTCCGTCTCGATTTCCTGGCCGCACTTTTAACGACGAACTAGCCTAACTTCCGGCCCAACACCTTAACAACAGACTGGCCTAACTTCCGGCCCCACACTTTAACAGACTGGCCTCTCGACCAACCCAATCTGGCCCATCGACCACAATCCTCTGGCCCAGGTTCTAGATTCGGATTATACTTTATAACCCGTGTAGCTTCCTGTTGACATCTATAGCCTACTTATAAAAGCCAAATACCATCGACTCATTGACTCATCACAGTTTCTCCAAAACCACGAAGCCTACAAACATGAAATTTGGCACTAATACTCATTATAGTCTCTAGACGCGCACTAAGAAAGGGTTTCCAAAAATTCGAAATTTTAAGGGGGGTTTTTGGGGGTCAAAGTTACTAAATCACGATTTCTCAAAACCTACCGAACGGATTGGAATGAAATTTGGTAAGTAGCTTCCTCTAGGGCCCTAGATGCTCGCTAAGAAAGGGTTTTAAAAAATTCGAAATTTTAGGGGGATTTTGGGGTCAAAGCTACAAAATCACGATTTCTCTAAAACCATCGAACGGATTGGAATGAAATTTGGTATGTAGCTTACCCTAAGGCCATAGGTGCTCGCTAAGAAAGTTTTTCAAAAAATTCTAAATTTTAAGGGAGGTTTGGGGGGTCAAAGTTACTACAAAAAAACATCGAACAGATTGGAATGAAATTTGGTATGTAGCTTCCTCTAGGGACCTAGGTACTCGCTAAGAAAGGGTTTTAAAAATTCGAAATTTTAGGGGGGTTTTGGGGTGTCAAAGTTACTGAAAAGAAACATCGAACGGATTGGAATGCAATTTATTATGTAGTTCCTCTAGGGCCCTAGGTTCTCGCTAAGAAAGGGTTTTAAAAAATTCGAAATTTTACTCGAGGTTTGGGGGGCGGGTCAAAGTTACTAAAAATCCCCATAAGAAATACATAGTGTAATATATTTATTGATATAATATATTTTTTGTTAATATACATTTAACTTTGATTTGTCTATCCGTGCAAAGCTGGATCGGGCCAGCTAGTTTCCAATAAAACAACCGCTGCTTTCGTAGAATTTGTTTTGTTCCGCGTTAATAACCTTCCTACTATTTCCGTATTTATCATATACTTCCTGGTCTGTCTTGCTGGTTAATACCTTTACATACAAAACACAAACTCTAATAACTAATATACTAAAATACACCCTTATTACACATTCCAAAACCTAACAATAGGCAACTATTCCGCGTCTTCGTGAGTAGACAAATTTCAAAATAGTTGGTTGAAACATTAAAACGTACAAACTTAATTTTATTAATTGGCTTAACATACGTCAGCGGTTCAGATGCGTGATCGAATATTATTTTTAGATTCACGTTGTTCTAGTGATAGGCCCCATTGAAATTGTCACCATGTTGTCGCTCCGGAGATTCTAATTTAACATAAAATATCTAACCAAAAATTGCGACACAAGTTTCTAATTTGTAAATGGGGCCTGAAGGGCGGTGAGGTGAAGCCTCGTTAACGCTTGTGCCTGAAGGGCTTGCAATTGCAGGTGAAGCCTATGAAGGTCGTAGCGCTGCGCTGTCGTTGCGATGCGAAGTTTCGTTACGTGGTACACGACACCCTTACCAAAGTGCCGTGGTAAAACCTAGTAGCTCAGAGCAGTGTTGCGCACTGCCCGGACACCAAGACTGTAGTCAAGGATAAAAAATAGCTACTAAGTTTCCGCAGATTGCTTGAAGAGCGTCTTCCTGTGTCGCTGTTGCGCTGCGCTGATGTGGTTTGGTGGTGAAAATAGAACGCAGTATTTGAATTAGAACAAATAACATTTATTGAAGCAATTTAACCAGACGAGTCGGCAACACTTCCTCACTTAGCTTCCCTCTTGCTAATTCCTCTTTTGCTGAGATGCCTCAGCTGAGGACTTACGGCTCTTTCCACTTCTCGGTGTTGGCACAATTCGGCTGGAGAGTTCGGTTGAGCTGGTTGGTTTCCACTTGTTGTTGAGTCCAGGTTGGTGATGTTAATACTTCAGAGTCCAGGTAGGATCTGTTGTTGATGTTGACTTCTTGGTATCCAGGTAGGATCTGGTGTTGTTACTTCTCCAGTGTCCAGGCTGGATCTGGTGGTTTGGTTACTGATCGGGCGCTCTAATATACTCTATTCCAGCGTGGAGGTGGGGAAAAGAGAACGTACTTAGCCAATGGCAGGGCTGTTTGGCGATCCGAACCAGTGAAGCGATGTGAATTTGTTCAATGACGGTGTACCGAACCATCAGTGATGCGAGGTGAAAGTTTAAAGTGAACTTAAGTTAGCATTTACTAGATCTTAAGTTCGCGTTGGGACTTGTGATTTTTCGGATTGAAGTTTACGCGTTGAGTTGTAACTTTCCCGGGAAGGTGAGTTTGAACACCGAGAAAGTTTGAAAGGTGGTTTTGGTTATTTTGCGTGATGTATTATTTAGTTTAAACGTGTCTACGTTTACCACTAAACATACATCGTGACCAGGGAACTGAATTTACTGGGGACTTTAAGTGTTTCGACAGATGTTTACGCGGTACTAAGGGCCGAATAACTTTCCCGTGAGATGAGGTACATCTTGGGGGAAAAGTTAAACGGTAGAAGTGAAGGAACCGTTCGATTGATGACGTAGAGTCCTTAGCGGGAGAACGTGTCGACGTTTCTGAGACAGCTGCTGTGCGTTGCTCGAACGGTCCTTATGAGGGGCAAAGAAGTTGGGGAAAATAACTAAGTGACTTTCTCGGAAGATGAGGTCTCAACCCCCGAGGAAAGTAAACGTAGATTATTGAAGTGGCCGACAGATATCGACGTGTCCTTGGCGGTCAAACATGCCTATGTTCGCCAGACAGATGTTATATCGGCCGGTGACATGTGGAGCGAAGCTCCGAGGAAGTTAAGGCGAGTTTTCCCGTAAAAGGCATTTACGGGAAAATCGCAGAACGCTGACTGAAACGAGCCCATTTTAGGGCCGAGATGTTGAACGAAGTTATTGTTTCTCTTTTCCGCCGGAACGAGCATATTAGTACCGGCGATATCTCATGAAGCTAATTATTGTTAAATATGAATAGCTCCGCTACGACAACCAAACCATTAGATGTAGTAAAAATGTACGTTTATACTTTAAACACAATTTTACATACACTGGAGCACACACAATACTCGAAAACAGCGCGTTAATTCCTTTTAACCGTCTTGCATTACACGTTTACCACTTAACAAGTCTTATCTAAATGCTTATCTTTACATAATATAGTTCTCTACCCAAATATTATACAACAAAGAAGTAATCCTACAATGGGGATGAACATCAGATACGTGTAGCCTACACAATAAATTATGTAGTTATCATCACTTACGTTGTGTACTTATGCAATTGTTGTTATCTTTACCGCACACAATACAATGTTGTAGGGTATTGTTGTTGACTGGGTTGTTCTTATTTCTGTGTTTTTGTTTAAATCGTTACACAAAATTGGGTGACTCATAAACACACAATATAATACATTCACTAAACAATTTTAAAATAGAGTTTGTTTCAATAGTAAATTACGCTGTTTACAATGGACATTAAAAGCCTTTGTATATCCACTGCAGTCGGTACTCAAAGTTCCTTCGACTGCCCAAAATGTTTATTTTTCACTAATACACTTAAACCGGTCTTGAATTAATGCAATTTGAATAATTTTATGGTAAATAATTCGACGCGCTGCTGAACCGCTGACGTGAAAAAATAATTTCCAAAATTAAGTACAAATTTTTAAAAGCATTGTATAAGTATCCACGTCACTAATATGATAATATTTTTACCTTATTGTTTCCGTCTTGTGACTTCGTCTGCGTTTTTTATAATGACGCGTTTCGAAACCTATGTTTCATCATCAGATTATTTAATAAATAAATTAAAAGTTCACATTACAAAAACACAACAACATACAACTCACGACACATAACACATATAAATTGTCCGGTAGACGTCTACTACGGCGGGCGGTCGAGCGACAACTGATAAGACGAGGTATTCCGTCGCAAAGACTCGGAGATCTTTATAGCCGAGTCATATAATAAGTTTGATTTAAAATGCAATTGGTCGTTGAGTAATGCATTGCTATTGTATTTATTAGCTTTATAAATTTCAAATTCCTCCAGCGCGTTCATATAAGTGCCTTTTCTGCAGATGTGAATGGGTTTAAAATTGGTAGCGAAATCACTGTATTGGTGGTTATTGTCAATGAGGTGAATGTTCCTTAAACCGTGTTGAAAATGGCCTGCCGGTTTGACCTATATAGAATTTGTCACAATCATTGCATTGGATTCTGTATACCCCAGTTCTTTCTTCAACGGGTCTATTTATTTTTTGACTGAGTATTTTTCGTACACTATTGTTGGTGCGGAACGCTGTAGTAATGTTGATTTTGCGAAGGGTGTTACTTATAATATTGGAAAGAATGTTACCATATAATGAGGATACATACTTAAGGGAAAAAACAAAACTAAGTAAAAATTGAAAATTTAACAGAGTATTAAGAACTAATTTACTAAGGGAACTGTGTAAATTAAAGTATCAAAAAAACAAACTATTCTTTTGTAAAAATGTTTGTTTTTAATATTTATTTTTTACTCGTAAAACAATTACAAAACTACAAATTAAATTTATTTTCTCATATTGCCCTAGAAATATAAATTACAATCACTTTGGTATGCGAATAATTATTTTGGGATGGTAAATAACTCTTCAGCGACTGTTTAAAATTAAAATTGCTCTTATGGCGGGCAAATCCAAGATGGCCGTTAGCCTCCAAGGACTCTTAAATCTCACCTCGACCTTGTGGATTTGGATTATGGACTGCGCTTAGCGAATTTGCACCTCAACCATTCCCGTTTTGGATTATGGATTTTAGAAAATGCATTAAAAAGTTTTAAAATAGAGTGTTTGTTTCAATAGAAAATTGTGTTTTTTTTTCTTCATTTATTGTTGCCCACAAATCAGTTTTTAAATTTATTATGTTATAGTTTTAGTAATTGTATTATATTATTATAATTACCCTGATGTAAAAAGACAGATATAAAAACAAC
>JAGFPH010001999.1:190949-201520 GCA_018207615.1 Philaenus spumarius
TCATTACTTTATCTATAATGGTAAAAAATATATTACACCGTTCCGGGACTTTTCAATCACACTGTATATGCATGTATACCCTGTATGTGTTCGCACTCTAACGGCCGTATTTTAGGTCCGAATAGGTCCAAATTTGGTGCGCACGTTGGTTGTCCAAGTCTCTCGAAAGAGTTCGTTAGCAAAAAAATCGAAAAACCGTAAGTTTTTGACTGGAAGTAACTATTTTTTTATATTGTTCGTACTAGAATGATTTTTTTGGGAACTTAGACTAAAAATATAAATGCATGATATTATTCTGCTCAATTTTTTTTTTTGCATGACCTTATAGCTCGCTTGGTTCCCCCAAAATCGATCCAAACGATAAAAGTACCAGGTTCAAATCCGTCTTCTGATCCGAAGTTGATGGCCGAGTTTGTACGCTGCGAGCGAAGCGAAGCAGTCCATAGCCCGGGGCCACAAGGTCGAAGCAACGCGTTAGCCAAAAGTGGAGTATTTTTGAAATTCGCTCACGTCAGCGGATCAGCTGCGTGGTCGAATTATTTATTTATTTATGTTTAACTAGCTGGCCCGATCCGGCTTTGCACGGATAGATAATTCAAAGTTAAATGTATATTAACAAAAAATATATTATATCCATAAATATATTACACTATGTATTTCTTATGGGGATTTTAGTAACTTTGACCCCCCCAAACACCCCTAAAATTTCGATTTTTTTAAAAGCTTTCTTAGAGGGCAACTATGGCCCTAGAGGAAGCTACATACCAAATTTCATTCCAATCCGTTCGGTATTTTTTTTTTTTTTTTAGTAACTTTAACCCCCCAAACCTCCAATAAAATTTCGAATTTTTTTAAAAGCTTTCTTAGAGAGCACCTATGGCCCTAGAGGAAGCGACATACCAAATTTCATTCCAATCCGTTTGGTGGTTTTTTTTTAGTAACTTTGACCCCCCAAGCCCCCTAAAATGTCGATTCTTCTGAAAACCTTTCTTACCTAGCACCTAGGGTCCTAGAGGAAGCTACATACCAAATTTAATTCCAATCCGTTTGGTAGTTTTGGAGAAATCGTGATATAGAAACTTTTACCCCCCTAAAATTTTGAATTTTTTGAAACCCAGTCTTAAGCAGCCCCTACGGCCCTAGAGGAAGCTACATACCAAATTGCATTCCAATCCGTTCAGTAGTTTTAGAGAAACCGTGATTTAGTAACTTTAACCCTCCCAAACCCCCTAAAATTTCGAATTTTTTGAAAACCTTTCTTACCGATCACCTATGGTCCTAGCATAAGCTACATACTAAATTTCGTTTCAATCCGTTCAGTAGTTTTTTGAGAAATCGTGATCAGTGAGTCAGTGGATTTGGCTTTTATATATATAGATTGGCAACCCTTTTTTTAATTCATTAAAACCAATTTATTGCAAGTAAAAGTACTTAATAAAATACTTTATACCTGTATTCGTTATGTTGCTAATGCTTATTGCTTCTAATTTTTTCATCCGCCTTGAAGCTGAGTTGTAGCTTAAAATTTACTGAAAATCTAAGAATAGTTCTCGACCACTACAATTTATCAGATAGATTACGTGAACGCAACAGTCTGTTTGCTGACGTTGTTAACCAAGTATAACGACCTTACAAGCTCGGAATATGTTAAATATAATTAGCCAGTCTAGAGCTTCTGGCCGACCTTGGATTTCTTGTCATAATTTGATATTTAGGCGAAACGTGGATGAATCCGTGACCTTGGCCATGGAAGGAGGGAATACCGAGCGTAGTCCGACTTTCCTTATCTCTAGTCTTGTTTCAGTCCAGTGCAAAGCCACGCGTAGTAGAGATGTTTGTGTTAGTGTTGGTACTGGTTGGCCTACTCAGCGCTTCTGATTGTGCGTGTAAGTAATATTGTAGGTTAGGTTATGTGTATAACTTACAACTAATACTTTAGAAATATTTTGACTGCGTTCTCGTACAACTAATGTTAATTGGCGTTTGTCCATACAAACAGATTCAGTAATTATTGTAGACTATTTGCTCATAATCAAATCTATGGTCTACTATTATATAAAAATCTTGGTGTCTGTCTGTGTGTGTTATACTCAATCACGTAAAAACTACTGGATGGATTTGAATGAAATTTGGCACACATATAGATCATGACCTGGAATGATACATAGGCTAGAATTCATTTAGATTTAAGGGTCGAAACAATCCCTAAAACAATAAATATTTATTACTATACTTAGGCCTACATTAAAACTAGAGAGTTGGGAATTTGTACATTTATTTCTTACATAATATATATAAAAAGTAAACCATATTTGTATTATTTTTAGTGTACTGCTAACGGGTGAAAATGTAACAACCCCTAAAACAATACAAATTAATTATACTTCCCGTTAAGCTTTATAGCTGGAAATTGGTACATTTATTTCTTACAATATATACTATGTAAATCATAGTTTCATTTTATAGGGTGCTGCTAAGGGGTGAAAATGTAATAACAACCCCTAAAACAATAAACATTTATTGCCATGCGGCGAAACTTTGGACCGTGTGCGAAGCCACGGGTACCTGCTAGTTTATTATAATTCAATTAAATAGACAAGTCTAAACTACAGGTCAGAACTGATATTGGAAATGATTACGATATTAGGGAATGCCCATAGGAAAGATGAGCGATTGCATTATGGTGAGACCTAAGGTCGGCAGTAGTCAATGAGCACCGATCTTAGTCCCCAGAATACGTTTTATATTGTCGTTAAAAATTCTTTATATACGGGGTGGTCTGGAACTAGCCTTAATTTTTTTTTGGGTGATAGAACAACATCCACGTTATTTAAATATCTGTGCGTGATACCTTATCTCATGATAATTTGGGCATTTATTAGATATTGGAAATTCTTTCAGTTAATGATTAGTACATAATAATCACTGTCCCTAAATCATTGTTTTTTTTTAGAAAATTATGATTTCATTGTACTATTTATGTGACATTAAAATAATGCTATTCAAAATAGTGCTGCAAGTTAAAGAAGTGGTATTTAGTTATGTAATAAGCCAGACTATTAGCTAGTGTTGTTTGGTCTAACCAAGTTTTTTTTTAATTTAAATTTTTTTAAATTGTGTATTTAAGTTTTATTTATGTTGTTCCACCACCCAAAAAAAATTTTAACGCTAGGTCCAGACCACCCCGTATATCTATATATATAAAAGCGAAATACCACTCACTCACTCACTCATCACGATTCCTCAAAAACTACCGAACGGATTGGAATGAAATTTGGATGTAGCTTCCTCTAGGGTTAAAGGCGCTCGCTAAGAAAGGGTTTTAAAAAATTGGAAATTTTAGGGGGGTTTGGGGTTTAAAAACGACTAAATCACGATTCCTCCAAAATAACAGAACAAATTGGAATGAAATTTGGTATGTAGCTTCCTCTAAGGACAGGTGCTCACTGAGAAAGGGTATGAAAAATTTCGAAATTTTAGGAGGATCAAAGTTACCGTACTAAAATCATAATTTCAGATCTTTTATTATTATGGCAATAGCGCTTTTATTATTTAAGATCTATATATATATAAAAGCCAAATACCACTCACTGACTGAACACTTAAAAAGAATACAATTACGTTAAAAAGACTGAAAATACCAACCACCACGGGCAACGCCGTACGGGTCAGCTAGTGTATATATATAGTTCGCTCTCTAACGGCAACATTTTGCGTCCAATTTGGTCCAAATTTGGTTCACACGTTGGTTTTCTAAGTCGCTCTTACGAGTTCGTTAGCCAAAACCATCCGACAACTGGAAGCAGGTTTTTTTACAAGAAGTAAAATTTTTTTAGATTGTTTGGACTAGAGGTTTTCTGTGTTTTGTCCAAACAAATTACCAAAGGTTGTTCTGCACATTTTGTTTTTATACACGACCTTATAGCCCGTCTGGTTCCCTCAAAATCCATCAAAACGTAAAATACCGTAAAAGTACCCTGAAAATACCACAAAAAGCGTGTTTGTGCGCTACGAGCGAAGCGAAGGTGGAAGATCGATGTGCGAACCCGTAAAGCGAGTCTCTCCTGCGAGCGAAACGAATCAGCGTGTGAGCTGGGACTGGATGCTGAGGTGCAAGCAAATTCTACTGATATATTTCGTACACGAAGGCAGCTATTCAGCGCCTTTGTGAGTAGACCAATCTCCCAAATAGTTGGTTGAAACCACAGGCTATAGTAATTCTATAGTCTGTGTTGAAACCCTAAAACATATAAACTTTGTTTTTTAAATTCCCTCAACTCAAGTCAGCGGTTCAGCTGCGTGTTCGAATTATTATTCATTTCTGAATTTACGTTAATATTATGTTGTTAGAGTGGTAGTGGTTTATGCCCACAGTAATTTTATTTCGTATGGCTTTTATAATTTTTAAGAGCGGGAAAACTGCAGAATATGTTAATATTTGATGGCAGTAAGTGCTATTGCGTATTGCGTGATGCTATCGCCAGTTTTACAAGAACGGGTTGTGCAAGAATTGAAAACTAAACGTGTAAATGCAGGTATTTTCGTGAACTGTGTACGCATTGCGCATTTTTGCTTGTGAAATCAACCTATTCGAAGAAAAGCTTTCCTTTCGACTGGAACCTAAATAAACGGTACCAGAAACTGGCACATACTTTCTCACAAACATGTTTAAATTATTATCGGGCAATGCATGCGTGCTTCGCACGAAAACCCCCGTATTGGGAGTATTTTCAATACGCAATGTATTGCGTGCTTCGTACGACAACTCCCGTATTGGAAGTATTTTCAATACATACATTAAAGTAGAGAGTAACTAATAAATATTATTATTACCTAAAGAGAAAACTATTCGATCGATTTCGAACAAATTTGCATCAAACACGTCAATTAGGCGTGTATAGAGTCACGGAAATAGGTTTTGAAAATGTTTTTAAAACAACTTCATTTTTTTCCCAAAAAAACCCAAAAATCAGTTATTATTATTATTAGCTAAACTAAACATTTTTGAAAGATGCGGTTTTTTGCATATGGTAGGGTATATTAAGCGCTACAAATAAGCCAAATTTTATCAAAATCGTTAGAGCCGTTCTTTTATAAAAAAAATAATAACTGATTTTTCGGGTGTTTTTTGGCCAAAAAGGGAGTTGTTTTTAAAATTTTTCAAAACCTTTTTTCGTATATCTAAACAGGCCTAATTGACATGTTTGGTGCAAATTTGTTCAAAATCGATCTAATAGTTTTTTCTCTAGCTTTGTATACATAAAGACATACATACATACAGACAGACATTTTGTAAAAACCACTTTTTTGGACTCAGGGGTCCCAAAACGGATATATCCACAAAACTCTTGACATCGATTTTTTTGCGATCACTATACTTTCTCTGTACTATAGTATAGTGAGAAAGTAAAATTGCACCCAAAATTGGAAATGCTCGCCTTTTGTTCCACTGTAACGACTTTTTAAAACGCCTTTAAGAAATCAGCCTATTGGAAGAAAATCAGGCGAAAGTATAGAATCCCACTCCAGCTGTTCTGAAGGCTAAGTTGCCAACTTGTGCATCGAAAAGGATCTAATTTAGTTGTAAGACAAAACAAAACCAAACCAATATACGTTAATAAAATGCACAAATTAAATAAAAAGCAATTTTCAATGTTAGGCCTATACAGGGTGTTCAGAAAAAGGGTTCCATGAATTTAGGGCGTGATTCCCCACATCAAAGTAAGACGAAAAGTTCCGATAAACATAGGTCCAAAAATGTCGGTTTTCTGTCTATCGGTAATTTGTTTACAAAATAATTCTTATCTAGAGAAATGTTTGACTGATTGAGTTCAAACTTGTCATGAAGTTCAACCTAACACTGATCTATCCCAAGAAAAAGTAGCGAATATATCCAATCATACGTTTCAAAATGGCGGCTGTCTAAAAATATCAAACCTAAATTACTAAAAAACTATACATTTTAACAGAAAATGCTAAGACACCTTTTTTGTAGCCTTTTTCATTCCCTATAGGACGGTCTCACTTTCAAAACAATTGGATGAAGGATAATTTTTTTTTAAACATAATAACAACATATGTACATACAATATTGCCGTGTTTACTGTGTTGGTATAGGATGCCGGCTAAACAAACCTATTACACATAACTTAACTATTATCCTTCATCCGATTGTTTCGACAGTTAGACCATCCGATAGGGAATCAAAAGGATTACAAAAAAGGTATCTTGTAATTTTTTTAACGTACGGTTGTTGAGTAATTTAGGTTTGAAAATTTCAAAACAGCCGCCATTTTGAAACGCATGATTCTATATAATCGTTTATTTTTCTTGAGATACATCATTGTTAGGTTGAACTTCCTGGCATGTTTGAACTCAGTCAGTCAAACATTTCTCTACTTATAAAGTATTTTGTAAAAATAACAAAATGGCGGCTAGACAGAAAATGAATCGTTTTTTGACCTATGTTTATTGGAACTGTTCATCATATTTTGACGTGGGGAATCACGTACTGAATTCTTGGAACCCTTTTTCTGAACACCCTGTAGCCTATATGTAAGCAATTTAATAATAAGAAACCATAAATCTTAAATTGACATCGGACTGCGCATGCGAACGTAAATAGTAGTTTTGATTTTTAAGTACACCCATATAGTTGTATTTCATGTAAAAACGAAATTTTTTGAGAAAATCTAATTTAAAAGTTGAAAAATTTTAACATAGGGTCTTATGGGTTGCCATGTTGCTTACAAAATAACAACGAAATAGTAAATAAAGCGATCAAAACAGCTGTTTATAAACAAGCAAATTTATACTGTTTTAGCACGTTGTAAATAGAGTGGAATAGAACTGAGATTGAGTATTATCCAAAATCAGCTGTTTCATTGGATAGTTTTTAATTACCGGTACTTTTAAAAAAACAAGCTAATTTATACTGTTTTAGCACGTTGGAATTAGAATAAATTGGGCCTCATTTAAAAATTTATTTTGTCAAAAAAAAAAAGGTAACCTTGACAAAGATGGATAAATTCTAATAGTCAATTTTGTAATATAGGACTGGCTCATTTCTGAAACATAGTATTGAGGTTATGTTAATCCTGCAATAATTTTTACTATATTTAGGTCTGGTTTCAAAACTAGTTGACAGAAGATAGTGTAGAACTAGGACTAAAATCGTAATGAAAGCCTCTCACGTTTCTAAAGCATGTATTTGAGGTTATAATTAATCTTGTAATTACTGTTAATATATTTAAGCCTGCTTGGTTTCATAATTTTACAAGCTTATGTACAAACGAGCCAAAGATTAACGATATTCTTTAGCGAATTTTCCAACTGCGAGCGAAGCGTCCAGGGGCAGAGCCCCTAGTAAATACTTAATGTTTACCGTACTTTACTACAAACTACGGATATTCAATATCCATCGATGTTCACGATTCGATTTATTGAATCAATCAATAAAAGATCTCGAAGATCTGAGTAAATGCATCGTTTTTTTTGGTACAACTGTTATGTCGACTAGAACATAAACAGCTTTTGAGGTTAGTTCACAAATCCAAACGATAAGACGGAGACTTTCTTGTTTTAACATATAATGGTTTGGTTAGTCTTCGACGTGCGTAGTGAAAGTAATATAGTTTGTCTTGTTGACAACGCAGAGAGAAACATTGACCTGCCGGCTTACCTTGGCCAAGTTATTGTATTGCCAAACTTGTTCAGTTTCAAACTTTAACCGGTGACCTATCTCTCACAGATACCTACTCAATGAAAGTAGTTTACCTCGGGTTGTTCAAAGATTCAGAGGAAAGCAAACTTTGTTTCGGCAGGCAGGGCAGCACTTTCGGGAGGGGGGCAAATTTAAAACATTAAAAGTTGTAAGGGGGCATATTTAAAGTATTAAAATATTTTTTCAGTACGATATGAAATAAACGGTATCAGAAACTGGCACATACTTTCTCACAAACATAGTTAAATTATTAAACAGATTCACTGTGATTCATAATAAAATTGTATTAAAGTAGGAGCGACACACACATTAAAGTAGAAAAGTAACTAATAAATATTACTATTATTATTATTATTATTAAAACTATTATAGTATTTCCGCTCGGCCGTGATACCTGACTTCTCCCTCCCTACCCGCTCGCTGGGCCTGCCGGCGGCAAACTAGTGGAGTTCCGAGAAGTCAGGTATCATGGCCGAGCGGACAGACTATAGATCGATTTCGAACAAATTTGCACCAAACATGTCAATTAGGCCGGTATAGATGCACGAAAAAGGTTTTGAAAAATTTTGAAAAACAACCCCCTTTTTGGCCCAAAACCCACAAAATCCTAAAAAAGAATTTTTAGAAAGATGTGGTGTTTTGATATGGTAGGGTACATTAAGGGCTACAAATAATCCGAATTTTGTCAAAATCGTTAAAGCCGTTTTTGAGAAATTAGCATTTTTCTCGTTTTTTTAAAACCCCTTGAAAATCAAAAATTTGAAAAAAAAATGAAAAAACGCCTGGAGATATTCCAGAACTACACCTACATACCAAATTTTGTCAAAATCGGACCGTTGGTGTGGTCTCCAGCTCTATATACATCCCAACAGACACACAGACAGACATCACCAAAAAAACACTTTTTTCGGTTCAGGGAGCACCGAAACAAATAATTCCACTAAAAATATGTTTGGGTTTAGGGCGCACCAACACAGATAATTCCACTAAACAATTTTTGGGGGTCAGGGAGCACCAAAACAGATAATTCCACTAAAAATTCACATTCGAAAATTTGGACGAAAACAATACTTTCTCCATATAACGCAGTGTATAGGGGGGGAGAAAGTAAAAACAGAAGTTTATTTTCGCATCCGATTAGTTTCGTTTCAAAAAAAGGTACGAAATACGGGGCAGAAAAATCTGTCAGAAAAAATGTAAATGAATGCGCCGGTGGTTGGGTGGATAGGCTTCGCAACAACTAAATTTTAAACTCAACAACTGCAAAGCATAGATTTCTTTGTATTTTAGTTAGGTAAACATTTGAAATTCAACAACTTTATGTTGCGTATTTTAATTTCGAATGTTAAATAACATTTTATTCGAGAGCTTTAAATTAATTTAAATAGTCAAATTCAAGTTTGCGTATGATAGTTCTAAGAATGACAAACTCTTAATTACAATACAATGGTTGTGGAAGTAATTAGCAGTTCTTGAAATGTCAGTTCTTGTTCATTTATGTAGGCCTACCACTGCGCAATCTTTTGTGTCGGTTAGCCTCAACCATTTCCTGAGAAATCCATTTACTCACACCTTTAGATGCAGCAATAAACTCTATATAGTTTTTAACAATCCTATACTCTAATACGAGCAATGTCTGTTTGTTGGTTTGTTTGTGTGTACGAGCAATCTCGAGATCCAGCGGAAGGATTTTGCTGAAACTTTGGGATTAGAGGCTTTTGGGACTAAAAAATCGATTGGTGAAAACCACTACCTCAGGAAAACTCGTATTTTTCTGAAAAACTTATTTGAAAATTGAAAATTTTTAACATTGGGGTTATGTAATTTAAAATCAATAGGATACATATGACAAACATCAGCTGTTTCCTATAATATTTCCATCAGCTGTCTCCTATAAATATTTTTTTTTTTTTTTTTTTTTTTTTTTTTTTTTTGTCTTAAAGGTTAGAATTGTTTTAAGCTTGAAATCAGCTGACCCGTGCTAATATTTCGCGAGTTATGAGTAGGCCTACAAAACAGTACTTACCTGATTTGTATTTTGTATTTACATACATTTTCCTATAAAAAAAACACAATTAACAAAAATACCGAGTAATGCTCGGTCGCCCAGGTACTATTACATAATTAGTCTAAATTGAAAATTTGAAATTTGTATAATTAATGAATACAGCCCCTACAGTCCCAGGTGACCGAGCTACGCACGTTTAACTTTCAATTGCCTCTTTTCCGTATGTGTAGAATTCTTTCTTGCTTATTGAATAAAAGAAATTAAAGCGAACTGAAAAGGTAAGCACCATCTTCAACTATTGGTGTGACAGTAACGAGGTATTAATCATAACCTCAAAGCTACGCTTTTGAAATGTGTCAGGCATATATTAAAGTTTACTCTTTTAATATATCAATTTAGGCAAAGTTTTACTTTCTTCTGACAAATTACATTGTGAATCAGGCCTAAATATATTAACAGTTATTACCCACAACTCCTTACCAACTAGTAATTCACTAGAACAAGATTTTTTCAAATGAATTACAAGAACGATCAAACTCAAAAATAGCAGCGTCGTGTTTTCTTCTTCTCTCGATACAGCTTTGTAACGGACTCTGAGCTAGCAAGCGAGCAGTAGACTATTATTCCATACTTTAACACTTCCTCTCTATCCCTCTTCGTCTTTCATGTGACCCCTCCCAACACTTCAGAGCTGAAGCCGAAACATCTGCCATGGAAACCGGCCTGATCCTCACTATATGCATTCAAGTCGTCATCTCAAAATATTTCAAAACCTTACGTTTTTCCCCATCGGCCCCGACTTCTCGGAGCCCCCAGTGCATCGGGGGCGTTTCTCATAGT